>BQNB010152799.1:5435-15722 GCA_026074375.1 Tanacetum coccineum
ATTAACTGTTGTAGTTGTTCTTGAGATAGTTCATCTGATTCTTTATCTTTAGATTCTTCAGTTGGTTCTGATTTTTCTCCTATCTTTTATCTTTTTTAACTTTCTTTACCAAGTTCTTCTTCTGCACTTCCCTTTGAACTTTCAGCTACAACTTTAAGAACTGTATCACTCTCCATTAGAGTAAAAGTATTTACCCTATTCACTGTTGCTTCAAATAGAACTTTGATTTCATCAAAAGAGTATCTTCTCAACTGTTGTAGTGTATGACTTCCCATATGCTTGATATAGTTACACATATAAGACCTTTGTCGAGCCTATGTGAGAGGTCTGTTCCTCATTTGTTGAGCTCTTTGTTGGGAAAATTGTCTCTTTCTTTATAAGCTCTACAAGCAATTTTGCTTTGTCAGCTTTAGAGTATCCTTCTCTTTCTTGTGCTTGTAACATGTAAGCTAGCTCTTCATCAGTTTCAATTTAAGCTTGCATGTTATCCCATTCTTCAGGTTTAAAAGTACTTGCTTCTTTATGAACACTGGCAATCCTTTCCCTCTCTTCTTCACCAAATTGTTCTTGTAATCTTTGAGCTTCTTCAAACCCAATCCTTTCTTGTTATTGCTGTATTTTAGTCTTGGTCTGTGTAGGCTCAGATTCCTCCATTATAGCTTTATCCTTGTCTTTTCTATTTGCTGCACTTCTTCTGATGTATACTAAACTTTCAGCACCAGTACTAACTTTTGCACCAGCAGTACTAACTTGTACATTAGCAGAAAATTAGGTTCCAAATCATACTCTTGCCTCCCTTGAGTCTGTGCATCATGATGAATCATCTGTTGTACCAAGGAAATATCAGGGTCTTCATCAATTTCAGCAATTTTCCTCCCGTGATTGAAAGAATCCTCTTTCTCATCATGAGATATAACAAATTGAGCTCTTCTTCTAGCTTTGCTAGACTTGATAGTTTTCTCCAAAGTCTTGACCTTTTTGATAAGTTTGGCAAAAGCAGCACCATAGGCTTTCTTTGTCTGCTTTAAGTCATTCTCCAAAACTACAACTCTGTCTGACAATTTTGTAACCAATTCCATCAATTCATTTGGTTGCATTCTATCCTCATCACTTCCAAGTGTGTGAACTCTTGGGAGAGGTGAATCATGGGGCTTGATAGGGGTCTTATGTATGTTACCACTGCCTTGTCCTGCTTCTAAGCTAGAGACAATAGTGGCAGCCCCTCCATGTTTGTCATCCACACATGTAGATGCAGCTTCATCTGCTACATGGGTCTGAGTAGGAGAACTAGGCTGAGGGACCTCTGTTTCCTATCTGATAAAATCCCTAAGTATTGGTGAATGATGTGGTTGTAAGGTTGATGGAGAAACTGTAGGTGTGTGATGGGACTCAACTAGGATTGTTGATCCTTCACCCTATAATATCTGACCCTGAACAAGCATTGTTTGAAACAATGGAGTGTCGACCCCAATATATCCCTTTGAAGCCCTTTTCATATTGCTAAACAGTTTCTGAGTAAGGGAAGGAGCAAGATAGGTTCATTGGTGAGGTAGAAGCAGTCTCTTTTGCTTGTTCAAAAATATTTGTATAATTCTTGGATACATCAAATTTAGACTTACTTTCTAGGTTTTTCACCATGCCATCAAAAATCAATTTGGAAAAAAGGTTTTGTTTGTGGCCAAGCAAATGATAACAGTTTCTATATTGCTACTAAATTGTTCCCAAGCAGTTTTCTTGGAACTTAAACAGTGAAGGATGGTATGAATCAAAAATTTCCACTAAGGGGAGAAATGTCCCTTTTGAAAAGTTAATTTATCAGAATTGGACACATACCCCATTAGAGCAAGTTGCTCAAAAATCTCTATAGTAGGAAAAGTGCTAATACCATCAGAATTGTCTAACTTGAGATGTCTTCTAATAGATGCCTCAGAAACAACCTTGACTTTCTGATCTATTGTTGTAGTGATTTCCATGTCTCCATTCTCAAATGTGCTAGCAGAAGCAGTTTGCCAAAACTATTCTATGAGAGAAACATAGATAGTGGGATTTTTAATGAGAGCATACTTAATGTGACATGTATTTAGAAAATCCACTATCTGATGAAAATCTTCACTTCCTTCAGAATTTTGTAAGTAAGCAACCATGTTGTGCTTGTCGCAGAAATCCAAATTTGCCATTTGATGAAGAGAAGTTAGATTAGGGTTCTGGGATTTGTTTATATATGAGAGTGTGTGAGCTTGGAAAAGTTAATTGAGATTATGTAGAGAGCACTTAGGGTTTTGATTTGACCGACTGAATGAAATTTGTTCTTATCTTGAAGAAAGCTTATTATTTTATAGAAAGATCAGGACTTCTCCAAATTAGTCAAACCTATAGGGTTAGTAGTTGGCGGAAATTTTGCAACGGCTATATTTAATTAAGGAAATTCTGCTATGCCTCAAACAGTACTAACGGTCACCTACTAGTAGTAATTTTAGCCTAGCAGTACTAACTTTAAGCCCAACCGTATTAACTTTACCCAGCAGTATTGAGATATGCCTGACAGTACTAACTTAATACTGGCAGTGTTAAGTTTATACCTAGCAGTATCAACTCTAATTTTGTTCCAACAAGCATTGCCACCATAAATTTGGATTCGCACAATCTCTCTTTCTATTTTTCAGCTCACTAAATCTCTCATTTCTTTTTCTCACCAATTCACTCTTTCTGTTTTTATCACACAATTCTCTTTTTGTTTTTCAGCTCACTATATCTCACTTTTCTTTTTCTCACCAATTCAGACAGTTTTTACAATGTTCCATCAATGCCATTAGTTTCATATTGTCCTCCCCACTTCTAAGTGTGTTATCTCTTGAGAGAGGTGGATCATTGGACTATTTATATGTATTCTCAAACCTAGTTTGAGCATCTACACCCCCCAATATGGTATCTTTGCACCTGAGACCACTACCTGAACCAATTTCCTAAGGACCTGGCTCGTTAAGTGTTGCCATGAATTGGGTCCTATTGTTGTTACCACTTTCCTGCTCTGCTTCTAAGCTAGAAGCAGTAGTGGCAACCCTTTCCATTATGTCACCCAACTCTTAGGACAGCCATCCTCATACACCACCCCTTTTAGGGGACCCTAGACTGAGGTATGTTTGTGTCCCGACCTCTTTTGATTTGCCTAGGTGTGTAGGTGTTTGACACATCACACACCTTTGTTTGATGTTACATGTCCTTCCATTCATTCTTGACAGCATGTTGACATTATTAGCCTCCCCTTAATTCAATACCAGATACTCAATATGCTAGCCTGCAAATTATAATTCCAAAACCAAGAATCCACAATCCCAAAGTAATTTCTGTTTTAACAATATTAATTATGACTAACAGTTTTAACTAGTTGTCTTAAGTATAACTAGCAGTACTAATTATACTTAGCAGTACTAATTAACAAAACTAACAGTACTAATCCTGTACAAACATTACAAAGACACAAAGAGATTAAAATTATAAGGATTTAACATTCTAATACTTGCAACCAAGTACTGAAACCTTCCAACATCTAAAGCTTTTGGAAGTAAGTCTGCAAAATTATGATCTGTGTGGTTTTTAACCACTTGAATTAACTTTTTATCACAGCAATCTCTTATAAAATGATATATAATCTCAATGTGTTTTATTTTAGTATGTGAAACAGGATTCTTAATAATACATATAGTACTGTTATGTCCAATTATTAATCATGGTGTTCATAAAATTAATACCCATAACCCCTTTGATTCCTGAATCCATAGTAAGTTGCCCTTTAACAACTAGCAGCAGCTACATATTCAGCTTCAGTAGAGGAGGTGTCAACTATAGTTTGCTTCTTGCACTGCCATGATATCAATTTGCACCCTAGGAACTGACAACCTCCTGTTGTTGATTTCCTATCTAAGCTAGCTCCAACATAGTCACTATCAGAATATGCCACCAAATCAAAGGGAGAATTTCTAGGATACCAAAGGCCGCCATTTAGGTTGCCTTTTAAATAACCTAAAACTCTATTCACACATGTGAGTGAGAAACATTAGGTTGTAACATGGAAGCCTGGCAACATGCACCTACTACAAAAATAATGTCCTGTCTAGAATTATGTAAAATACATCCAATGATCCAATCATTGATTTAGAGAGTGAAACAATCCAACATCAGTCACCACCTGAGTCCTGATCAAAAGGCTTTTTCTGTATCCCATTGGGTGCTAGCATGTCCCTGACATCTGTGAAAACTAAACTTCCTTAATGTCTCAGCTACAAAATTCCTTACTGATAATATCCCTTCTTTTCTTTTGCTTACTTGCAAACCTTAAGAAGAAATTGAGTCTCCTATAGAACTCATCTGAATCTTGGTATTGCATTAGTTTTCAAATTAGTACACAACTCCGTTGTTTGTTAGAGCTAAAGATAATGTCATCAACATAGACCTGTACAAGCAAAATATCTCCTTTTTGATTCTTGATAAGCAAGGTCTGATCTATCTTTCTTCTTTGAAACCTATTGTCCAATAAATACTGGCCAAGGGTTCCATACAAGGCTCTTGGAGCTTAATGAAAACCATACATTGCTTTCACCACCTTGTAAACTTTGTCAAGATAGTTAGGATCTTCAAATCCTGGAGGTTGATACACATATACCTCCTCTTCAATTGTAAATTGTAAGAGGGGGGTGGTGGGGGAGTGGGGGGGGTGGGGGGGGGGGGGGGGGTGGGAGGGGGGGGGTTGGTGGTGGAATTGGGGGTGTGGGGGGTGGGGGGGGTGGGGGGGGGGGGGGAAGATGTGAGTTTGGGGTGGATTGTTAGGGAGTAGCTTGAGAGGAATATTTTGCTTCATGGTATAAGTTATTCAGTATGGATGGTAGGAAACGTATGAACTGCTCCTTTTTGTACAATTTGAAGAGGAGTATAATGTTTATTCACACTCCTAGCGATTAAGATTATAGTGGGATTATATTGGTTGTATTAACGAATAACCATAAAGGAAAGCACTCTTCACATCCATCTGATATACCATGAAGCCCATAAATGAAGCATAAGCTAAGAAAAACCTTATTGCCTCAATTCTAGCCACATGAGCAAAAACTTCATCATAATCTATACCTTCTTCTGAGTAAATCCCAGGGCAACTAGACTTGCTTTGTTCCTTGTTACTATGCCCTCTCTTATCTTTCTTGTTCCTGAATATCCATTTTGTACCAATAACTCTCTTACCTTTAGGCAAATCCACTAGTATCGAAACCTTTTGTAGTTTAAACTATAAAAGCTCCTCCTACATTGCTTCTACCCAAGCTGGATCACTTAGAGCTTTGGCAATTCTTTTTGGTTCTTCCTGTGATAGGAAATATGCAAACAGACAAGTATGAAGGTCTTCATGAGTTTTCCCTTCTTAAACAGCACTAATGAACCCATGTTCATTTGTATTCTTTTTCATTCCCCTTGTTTGTACACCAGATTATATATCACCAATCACATGATCAAGTGAATGATCTTTATGGATTCTTATATTTGGAGTAGTAGAAACTTGATATTAGGTAGTAAGGTTGCTCATATCCATTTTTGTTTCATCACCAAATAAATCAGCATGTGTGGCTTCAATTGTAGCACTTCTTTCCTAAAAATAAAACATTCAGAATACATTTTGAGAGCGATTTGACCTTGTAGTAATAACTGTTGGACTAACATTATTAATATTTAGACTACCAGTTTTAGAATTTGCACTAGCAGTATTAATACTTGGCCTAGCAGTATTAACATTAGTGAGTAACTGCTCTCCATGTGGTTGTTTTTTTGGGGGGGGGGGTTTTCCTCTTGATCACTAAATCCACTTGCTTTACTTATACCTATATCCCTTCTTTCCAGCATTACTAAAGGTATGGTTCATCATCAACAAGAATTCTTTGAAGAATAATCAAACACTTGAACCAGTCTTTCCAAAGTGCACACAAGTAGTCTTGCTAAATTTTATTCCTTCCTTGCCAAGTTGAACATGCACCATTATTTTCTTCTGAACTGCAAAATCATTAGAGTATTGTACCTGCAACAACTGCACAATAAATTCTTTGATTTTGTTAGACTATCAATATCAAACACCCTTGGACCATCACCTGTAACAATAGGTTTATTCTCCAAGAACCTAATGCGCAAGTTTTCATCTACTTTCTTAGTTCTAATGTTGTATACTCTAAAAGCCTTACTAAGTCAATAATTAATCTGTTAGGAAAATATTGTAAACAGACTTAATACTGTTAGTATTAAAGTTAAGTCTGTTAGTCATAGTTAGTACTGATAGAAAATAGTTAGTACTGTTAGTAATAGAAGTTAAGTCTGGTAGAGCAAGTTAAGTCTGCCAGCATTAACTTAAGTCTGGCAGTATTAAAGTTAATACTGCTTGGTCAGTTTATTAAGTCTGGTTGTAATTATAGTAATAGTTATCTCTTAGCGTTAATATAGGAAGAGATAAGTATTATCTCTTAACGCGGTTAGGGTTCCTTATGCTTATAAAAGGAACGTAGAATAGCATTGTAAAGATATCAGTTGATTGAGCATTCACAATCAAATAGTAATAGTAATATCAAGTTTAGTATTTTGTTCTTGTGTTCATCTTGGTATAGATATTGATATTCCGCGTCAATATTTGTATTCACGGTTATTGTCTCTCATAGTATCTTTGGATTTATTCAAAGGACTATAAGTCGTTTAAGGCTCATTGAGATCCTGTTGATAAGGACCTACAAGTGGTATCAGAGCCACCAAAGGGACTTTACACAAGTTTGAACAAAGATCAAAACCTTTTATTCCACCAAATCAAGTAGTCATGTCTGCCAACGATGATTTCTCTCTTCATGATGATGAGGAACTTTCTCTTCATGATGATGCATCTTTGAATGGATCTGCACCAGCATCCAACAAAGGAGATGCACCTGCTAAACCACCACAAATAATCACCACAAATACACTTTCAAATATCAAACTGCCTGTCCTTCAAAAGGATGATTATGATACGTGGGCGATGGAGATGGAACATTATCTTGAATATATAGATAATGAGGTTTGGAAAGTGATTCAGAATGGAAACTCGAAGAAGCGTGTCACCAAAGGCAAGGATGGTGTTTACAGGGTTCTTCCTCCAACCACACAGGAAGAACAGGTTGCTGATGAGAAAGAAAGGAAAGCTAGAACACTACTGCTAATGGCTGTTCCAAAAGATCATCTCAGACGTTTTCATGGCATGGATGATGCCAAAGAGATCTGGGCAGCCATCAAGACAAGGTTTGGTGGCAATGCAAACTCAAAGAAAATGCAAAAAGCTGTTTTAAAACAACAGTTTGAGGCATTTACTATCTCGTCTAAGGAAAGCTTGGAGAAAGGGTATGATAGGTTTCAAAAACTCCTATCACAGTTGGATGCCCTTGGTGCTGGTGTGTCAGATGAAGATGCAAATCACAAATTTTTGAGGTCCCTTCCTCCTGCGTGGGATAGTCTAGCCATGACAATGAGAACAAAGAAGAATATTGACACACTGTCAATAGATGACTTATACAATAATCTGAGTGTCTTTGAACAAGACATCCAAAAGACATCATCTTCTTCCCAAACATCTGATAATGTGGCATTTCTATCACAAACTAAAGCCTCTTCAAGCAAGCATAAGCCAAGCCACAACTCAGGAAGTTATAGTTCTTATACCACTTCCTCTTCCAAGGCAACACCAACAGCTACTCCTGGTCTTGCTGATGAAGTTATCCATTCTTTTCTAGCCACAAATGCTGATGATGTGGATTTGATACATGAAGACCTAGATCAAATTGATGATCTGGATTTGGAAGAGATGGATATAAATTGGCAGATTGCTATGACTGCCATTAAGATTAAGAAGTTCTACAAGAAGACAGGTAGAAGGCCAAGAGTGGATGGAAAAATGCATGTGGCATTTGATAAGAGAAAAGTTGAGTGTTTCAATTGCCATAATACTGGGCATTTTGCTAGGGAGTGCAAGTTTAAAGGTACAAAAGATGGAAGCAGGCAGGAAGCAAGTAGAGGTCAAGATTTCAAGCCAGTGAGAACTGAAAAGGAAGCATTGATGACCATTGATGAAGGTCAAATCAATTGGGTAGAGCAGGACTACAGACATGAAGACTCAATCATGCTTAATGGCTTTCACTGTGATAATAGGTATCACTGTGCTCTAAATTGTGTTTTGATTCATTATAATTGCACTTCAAGCTAAGTTTGATAATTTAATCTGAATTTGGTGTCAGGAAGCTCCTTAGTTGCCATAAGCTTGTGTTAAGAAATTAGAATATCAGCTTAAAGCACTCCCACAACAGAATCTTCACTTAAATGAAAATTAAATTTTCAAGTAATAAAATTTTTGAAAAAAGATGAAAAGCTGAAAAGTATAGAAGAATAGGAATGAAAGCTGTTAAGGACAAAGATGTTTTACAAAAAATTGTTGATTCTTGGTTTGCATCTTCTAAAAATCTTTGGAAGCTAGTTGATTGTGGGATGAGCTCAACTGTTAAGATAGGTTTAGGATATGGCATCAAATCAAATGCTGAGGTCCTAGGATATGAGGAAGAGATGAGTAGAGGTATTTTTGTCCTTAGGAAAACAGATGCAGGATATAATGATATCCCACTGTACAGCATATTCAAACAGGTAGAGTATAAAGGTGTCCCTCATCCTCTTAGTGGTGATTATACCCCTAGGGAATACAAGAGACATAGGATGATTCTCTGTATGAGTATGTTAAATGGGCCTCAACTCAATCTACTCAGTCCTATTGAGTCTGATTGCAAGTTTCATGTTTCCTCAACTTGTCTATCCTAATGCAGTGATGGGGAGCAAGGAACTGTATCGACCCATTCAGTCATGATGACCCTATCCCTATTCCTTTAGTGAGCAGGTTTCCTCTTCATCCAAATGACTCAACTAAAGTGCCTTAACTCAAACAAACTGTTGACCCTAGTGGCACAGCATGTAAAAAATCCTAGGCAATAATTAAGACACCAGTGACTCATTCACTATTCCCTTCATACAATAGACAGAATTGGAATCAAAGAATGGAAAGGGAATTAGGTGCAGGATATTCTTTTGAAAGAAAACCATGTTTTGTGTGTGGAAGTCTTAGTCACTTGATTAAGGATTGTGATTATTATGAGAAAAAGATGGCAAGGGAAGCAGCTTTTAAGAGCACAAGGGTGGTTCATGTAAATGTTAGGCAAGCTACACCAGCATGGACTAACTCTAACAGGGTGAATAAAGCAAATCAATTCACTCCCAGACCTGTGCAACTAAACACATTTTGACCCAACTTTAATTACTGCTATACAGAAACACTATTAAAACTGGTAGGGTAAATGTTAATACTGGTCATGGAAATGTTAGTTCTGTTAATTCTGCTGGCACTCAATTTAAGTCTGGTGCTTCTAGATTTAATACTGGCAAGCAACATGTTAATTCTGGTAGAATGTATGTTAATTCTGGCACTCAAAATAAGTCTGGTGGTTCTAGAGTTAATACTGGCAAACAAAATGTTAATTCTGGTAGGGTGCATGTTAATACTGCTAGAGTAAATAGACCAGTATTATCAAACCAGACTTCACAGGTGAATCTTAAAAGTCCAAAGAAATGTTTTTCAAAACAAAGTTCACCTGTAAATAGACCCTTTTCAAGGAATACAGCATACAAGTCAAATATATATGCTGTTAAGGGCAAAATGGGTACTGCTGTTAAGACCTCAGCAGGTTGTGTTTGGAGAAAAGCAATACCACTCTCCAATACCAATAGTGGACCAACCCCTGATTCAAATGTTCATGTTTCTAGAGGTCCACAAGGCAGACCCAAGCCTGTGAAGGCCTGGGTCCCAAAGAGAAACTAATCTCTTTTTGTATGTGCAGGATCATCCACTGAAGCATATGGAGCATAGAGGTATTTTTGATAGTGGATGTTCTGGGCACATGACTGGTAACAGGGCCCATCTTGAAGATTTTCAGACTTCCAAAGTGGGATCTGTTACTTTTGGAGGAAGTAAAGGTAGTATCAGTGGAAAAGGTACAATTAGATTAGGAAATTTAGTTTTTGATGATGTGGCTTTTGTGAAAGAACTTAGACATTTTAACTTATTCTCCATATCTCAGATATGTGATAAAAAGCTAAATGTACTTTTTACTGAAAAAGAGTGTTTTGTGGTTGATAAGTGCTTAATTACACATATCTTTTACCTCTAAAAACGAGCTTAAATGACCAAAAACAGACAAAAACTGC
>BQNB010152800.1:0-15722 GCA_026074375.1 Tanacetum coccineum
ATTTTGATAAAACTATGGGATGTATTTTGTGAAAACTTATTTATCCAAATGTATCAAATGAATGCCTTTCTAAAAAGACTCATATATAGGTCGTTCTTTATATTCTATGTGTTTCTTGTGTTATGAAGTCATATCCCGGTTACCTTTCCGCTGCGATATTTTAGGGTTGTGACACTTTTGGAAAATTTATTTTAACCACAAGATACTTGAATGTCTTAGGAATATTTCTACATAGGTTTGATGTATTATGGAGTTGGTTTGGTATTTTAAAACAAAGTGATGCGAAAACTTGTCAAACAACTATAGCTTCTGACCTACATGACTTGTAACAGTAGTTTGGGTGCCTTAAACTTTGAATCAAGGAGTGAAATTATAGTGGTTGGAAAGCTAATACATAGGGCTAAGTGTGAGAATTAGTTTTGTTGACATATGTTAAGAATTGAGTGAGTTATGATCGTTTGAAGTCGGGTAAACAACTTTGACCGCCACTGTTTTCACATCCATAATATAACAATTATGTTTACTTATTTTTCTAAGGATTTCACATGTGAAACTTTGTAAAACTCTAACACAAAGTCTATATGGGTGATAAAAATTTCTAAAACTCATATGCATATAGAACATATCGTTGTGTTCCTAAGGCGTCTTATTGAATTAGGTCGTGGTTATGACATATTGTTTCATTCAAGCTTGCGTATTTTATTTCCGTTATTACTGCTTGTTGAGGTGAGTTTCATAGCCTACTTTACTTGTTTTAATACTCGTTTTGAATTACTCTGGGGTGAGAATACATGCTCGTTTATTTTATGGACACAAGTACTTAAAACTTTGACGTATTGCCTAAGTTACCCGTTATCTTGTTAAGCCCCCCTTTCATGAACCGTTAGTTACGTAGTAAGAACGAATGTTTTGAATAGATCTATTGGGGTTGACACCTCCGTCCGAGTTTGTAGCGCTTACTTGATTGGAATTCATACGAACGCATTTCATTTGAGGAACTCTAGGTGTCTTAGGATAGACACCTACTGAGGCAACAAACAAACTAGCTGTTAAGGCTTCGGTGTCACGAGTTTAGTGTAATAGTAATAATTTTCATGATATTGTACGTGTTACAATAGTCACTAAAATCTTGTGGTCCACATTACTATTTACTTAAACATATGATCTCATTAACTTTTTGTTAACCGTTTTAGCATGTACTTCTCGGGACCATAAATTACATTATCATGGATAGCACTTTGAAGCATCATGCTAGAGTCACCCTTTTGCGGTCTCATCATATTGAAGATTTTCTTGCATGAACTTTAACATTTGATTGTGTAATAAAACTATCTTTTAATTACGACATGAAACTCTTGAAAACCATGTCCTTTTTTGAACTTTTAATGAATCAAACATTGTATTTTTAACGACTCATATATAGGTCGTTCTTTATAACTTGTGACTTTATGCTATGATAGTCATGCCCCGTTATCTTCCGCTGTGATTTTGGGGGTGTGACATAAAGGGTGAAAAGAAAGAAACCCTCCATACACTTAGGTACAAACCGGGTCAATACATAAACTATCAGAATCACAAAGTTATGTCTGGTGTTGAAGAAAGTCGCCATGGACCCAATGATGCAATGCACAATCCATCTCAACCATTCACATTTCTCTTAAAAGATTCTTCTCTCATTTGTCACAGAGATTAACATGTTATCTATTAACTTCTCACTCCGAGAATGTTGATATTGAAAAGTTGGCAGTCAGCTCCAGCCTTCGATCACTAAAACCAAAGTATGCTAATCGAGTATAGAGCCAAGAGATCAAATATAAATCTCATTGGGACACATAAATGATAAACACTTGATGTTCACAATCTAGAACATTAGTGTAACAAAAAGTCATACATATTATCCTTATGATCTTGCAGAACTATCAGAGTGATACTCTTCAGTATTTCACAGTGACTAATGGAAATCCTTCCAGCGTCAACATCAAACAGCACTGCGGTAGGTAACATGCGAGATTCTTCAAGAATCAAACTTGTGCTAACTGGAAACCCAATGTGGTCCAGGTTATGAAGATTGCCAAGGTCTTCAGTTATTGATGTTTACTTCAATAACTCCCCTAAATTCGTTGTTATCATAACTCGGGTCGGAATCCAGGTTTAGGAACGGCTATTGGGAATATCGAAAAGCGTCGCTAGCGTCTCTAGACGTGTCCGTTTTAGATAGACTTCACTATGAGTTGAAAAACGTGTTAAGGAGATTCATTTATGAATCGAATCCTAATGACGCATGTACAATATTTATACACTAAAACGGTCCTCACGAAACCAGAAGTTAATGTTACCAAACGTCAAAGGATGAACGAGACATTCCTCCATATCTGCTTTTATTTGTTAACCCTTATACATGCAGGTAACTTAAGGCAGAACACCTCAGATCCAACTGTGTCAGTCTTATTATCACATACTCAAGCTCTAAAGTAATACAAATAGCATCAAAGTTTCAAGAATCAAGAAAGCTTAGAATCTACAAAGACAAAGATCTTCATCAAACGTCAATCATTGACATCATGGGAGATTTCTAGACAAAGATTGCTTTCAAGATGATGCAAAGTATGAGTATGTTGGTCCAAAGCACAAGGAGATTTAAGGATGCACATAATAACAAGAATGTATCAAGACTACATATATAGAAAGTGTCAGTCATCATCAACATCAAGAGTAAAATACCGATCACTTCTATCAAGTGCATCCACAACAAGGAAAGATTTCTAGATCTCGAAACACAAAGTCAAAAGATAAAGGCTCAAGATCAAAGATCGCAAAGCATGAAGGAACAAAGTCTAGTACAACAAAGTTCAAGACCAAGACACATGAGCGCAATAAAGTTAAGTTTAAATGTATTTGAATGACCGCTCCTTTTGTGGAGATTGTTAGCCTTAGAAAATGCAAGCTAATAAGGAAAGTAACAGTCGCCAATATTGAGTGTTGGTCTTTACATGATATGAACTTTGTAATAATATGTAATAGGCCAGTAGGGATCTCGGGCTCGAGATTTAAGCTAATATTGTCTACGTTAGGGGCGTTAAGCCCAACCAAAGCCGAGTCCAACCCAACATAAACCCAAGCATGGCCTATACAAGTCCAAAGGGTATATATACTCCCTCCTAACATGTTAGGAGGGGTGTGGGTGTATTATTGTGTACAACCTATTTCACCAACTCTTTTCTCTCTCTAGTTTTCTTTCTCTATCTCTCCACCTCTCTATCTCTAGAAATCATGTTTGATTTATGATTATGATTGTGAAATGACTTAGGAATAATAGTTAATAGTCTAACTTTTGACACTACAATTTTTTATAATAATTAAATACCCATTAGAAAACCACACATAAGCAACTAAAAACATTAAAAATCATCACATAACTTCACAAAAAGCAGCTTGAAAAAACAACATGAAAAACTGCATAAGAACAACACAAAACTGCAAAGAATTTAGCAACAAAAATCAGCACAAAACTGGATAGAAATCTGCCTAAAAACAACACAAAAAACTGCTAAAAAATCAACACTGAAAACAACAAAATCAGAACAAAAAACATCACAAAGCAACACTAGAAATCAGGAGTAAAAATCAACACTAAACCGCACAAAAAAACAACCTCAAAAAACTGCATAAAAACAACAAAATTAGCACTAAAAATCAGCTTCGAAGAACAACAAAAATCAGCAAAAAGAACAACTAAAAACATCATTAAAATAATTAGAAAGTGCAAAAGGTGTAATAGATACAAACAAAGTTACGAACCATTTATAATCAACAAAAACACATAGTTACATAACAACATCAATCCATGTTGTTCTGATCAAAGATAAACTACTTTCTACGTCTAAGTCATGATGGGTTTTTCAAAACACAAAACATTAGTGCAAAGTTAATTGGAAGAGACAAGTTCGATTATTTTCACCATGGTTCAACTTCATCAAAACATAATAAATTCAACTAATTTTTTAGCAAAATATAATTCACCCAACCGTCTCGATTAGTGTCATCCATATCCCAATAAGCTTCAACATATCCAACATCACTTCATATCTTTTCCATTACCCTCGTACATCTCTTGTTGATTAAGTGATGTCATTTTAAAGATGTCATTAGTGATCATACCTCTTTTCTTTCTCAAATCCTCTTCAAAGTCTATATCTTGACTCATTGTCGTCACGGCTTTGTTGAGAGCATCACTAAGTAGCTTAGCAACATCATGTAATCCATCTACCAAATGATCCATTTGTATTTTCCTTTTATTGCAACATACTTTTGTATTTTTTTATCAACTTCAATACTTGTAATTTCATCTACTTGAGCAATGTGAGTGCGAGGCACATTGTGATTACATTCCATCATTGTATCGAGTTCCTCGTTAGATTCTAGCACCTCTACTGTTGCCTCTTTTTCATTGTCAGCAAAGTCTTTAGCTCCATTCCCACAAGCTTGATTTTTTCCAAAAGCATACCCATTGTTTTTATCCTTTTTTAATACAAACCGAAAACCCCAATTTCAATTTCAAAATTGGTACAATACATGACGACCAAAAACCTTATTTATATCAATAATTTTCAAGATCAAAATCAAAGAAGAATAACAATGAAATCAAAGACAATAACCATACAATTTTCATAGAAAATATTGTTATCTGAAAGAAGGTTGTTGTAGAAGAAGAGGTAGAGGAAAAAGAGGAGAAGAGATATGAAAAAATAAAGAAGGATACCATGTTTTTTTTGCCTAAGTTGGGCCTTGTTTATGGAGGGAACAAAGATCTATCACCCGCCTAGAGATATTTGAATTACTTGAAACACAATATTTTAATTTATTATTCCACAAAAGGTGTAGATTAGCGGGAACACCCTGATCCCGGGTGCCTTTTGGCACCAGCCATTGTTCACCCCACAAGGAATAGCTCCGACAACTCTCCTGGCTCAGAGGAGCACAAACTAGAGTGAGATGAGCCGAGACTCGACCCCCGATATCTTATTCCACAAAGTCTCTCCAGTGTGCCCATAGGTTTTGCGGAGGCGGATACCTATCTGAAGCAAATGCCAATGATGAGACTCGAACCCGTGTCAATTGATTCAAGCACGAGAGCTCCACCCATTGGACTAATGCTCCAATGGTATTTTAATTTATTATTATCCCTCTTATTTCCCAACCAAACATGAGATTTTATGAATTTATAATTTTAAATTTTCCAAATACCCATGAAATTATGCATACCAAAGAAACCTTTAATAGAAAAACATTAAACTATATTTTATTCCGTTCATGTATCACACATGTCATTTTTTAATTCATCTTTGCATTTTTATTTGTATACTTATGTTGCATATCACTTATTCTACAATTTTACGAATATATGATGTCAATATGATTACATTATGTTGCATATCGCTTTGTTTGTAACTTTGTTTACTTATGTTAAGCAAACTCTTCAAGTTTGTTGGCAATTGTAAACTTTTGTTGATGGTTGGAATTATTTTTCATAACCATAAGTAATTTGATACTTTTGCTTGAGTATTCAAAACTTATGTTTGTTGCAAATTATCCGAACATATTTATTTTTTTGTTGCAAATTATCCGAACATATTATTTTTCATAACCATAAGTAATTTCATATTTATCGTTTTGTTAAAAGTTAAAATTTTAAAATTTGAATTTCTTACTTATTTATATGTTTCCATGAAATGAAAATTTTAAATTTCAAATCCTATATTTAGGATGTTACTATGATAACTTCTTTAGCAAGTTTTATGTTTTGTACAATTGATTATGATTAGTATAAATACACAAAAAACTTATTCATCGGCACTTAATAATATACAATTAGAAAATTTAATATATCTATGTTTTTTCGTCTAACAACTTTAATAAAAAGAGTTTGTGAACCATAATTCTCTTTTATCTTCTTAACCAACATTCTTAATCCAAGAATAACAAATCATTGAAATATTCTTTTAAAGGCAGTTTGTTTTATGGGTTTTGCCCATTTGAGCATGTCAGATTTAAAATTGGGGTTCAATCCTAAATTTAAGTCATCTGTAAAATATGTGGTGATAACTTACTTTGCACACATTTTTAGGAAGATCCACTTCTAATATTCTCTTTCTTATTTATGTATAGTTTTTCTATATTATTTATTGTTCTGGACGAGAAAATGACTTAGCCATAATGTGCATTTTTTTTCTTCAAAAATCACACTTTATGTTTTACTCCCATACATTATTTATTCTATTTTAACATTAAAATAATTGTAAATCTTAATCATAATTTATATCACAACATACAAAACAAACAACGTTTTTTCTTTCAACCTAAACCCAAATCCAAATTTTAACCCAATTCCTAAAGTGTCGAAAAGCCAAACGCACCCTTAATTAATTCACTTCTTTTTTTAATTTTTAATTAGCAGTTACACTAAATGAGAGCATAAACATCAAAATTTGAACATAAAATATAAATCGCAGGTTCAATACGTTATCCGGTACATAAACCATAAAAAAATCTCACGAGTCACAATTTGTGTTTAATCGATTTCATATTCAAAATCTTGAATGTTACACACAATTTTGACTTGTAACTTTTTTTACTGTAAATTCTTTGGGTGATGATTTGCACACTCCATAACTTGATTGACACACTAAAAAAATATGTTATGCCTATTATACTTTTAATATTTGCACACTTTATTAAGTGATGTAGAAACATAAATGTCAAGATACATATAATTTGAGTGTGCCAATCAATTTATTTGAGCGTGCAAATCATTTATCATATTTTTTTTGTCATTTTTAATTTTGTCAACGCGCGCGTAGAAACATGACGCAATCTATTTAAACCACTTCTATAAAAGACCACTTCACTTTCACATATGCCCTTTCTTTTTTACTTATTACCTGAACCCACCAACATAAAAACATAAATAAAATCACACCTTTTCACCTTCTTTACCGCCGTCGTTTCGCCGGAAAATAATATTTTATCCAATCGCCGGTTAAGAACCCAACACCACTCAATTGCATGCCACGATATTATAAATAATTAAAGATTTCAACATGAAACCCTAATTTTTGTTTCTAGGTTTTCTTGTTTGATCTTGACTTTATCAATCAAGATTTCATCGATAAAAGGGAAATTATACTGGTATGTTCCTTAATTAGTATGTGCATGTGCTTTAATTTTCAGAAACTGTATATTTAGGGTTAGATAGTATATGTGATCTTTGTGTGAATTTTAGAGTTTATTGTAATTTCTTCAGAATGTGGTACATGTTTTGTTGTTTAATAATTATAATAGATTAACTTTTAGGGCTTGTTATTAGATACAATAATCTTTAATGTAATTGTTGTAATCTTTTTAATGATTTTGTTTATGACATCCTTTTGTGTCCTTAGCGGCTCTTTATAAGTTGTTACATTAACTCGTGCTTAGTGATTTTGTTGCTTACTTGTTTGTTAATGTTTCTCGAGTTCTTTTGGATCATATATGATATGGCTAGCGAGATGCTCGAAAGTGTGGGAGGGTTGAGATTATGTCTTAGGGGAAGCCGGCTTGTGGCTTATTTGGTTTTGGGATTATGTCTCATAAGCTCACTTTTGTGACTTATATTGAAAGTTTTCGGCTTATATAAGTTTATTATGTCATGATAAATGATAAATTTATATAAGTCGAAAACTTTCAAAATAAGGGGTGTTTGTTTTAGCTTATATAGTGAGCTTATGAGCTTATTATCTTACATGAATCATATAAGCCCAAACTAAGTGTTTGGCTAAGTTTATATGAGTGGGCTTATAAGCTTATATGTGTGTGTTTTGATAAGCAATAAAAGTGTGGCTTTTTTGTGAGGATTTAGGCTTATATAACACACTTCAATACAAATTACAACTTTACCCACATTATACTTAAATCTAACATTCATATTTTATTTTCTTTATTAAATCATGTCTTTTTTGTCATTTACCAACACAAGCCAAACCAAACACTTATAAGCTTATTAAACATGAGCTAATCCAAATACTAAGCATGAGCTTATAAGCTATGATATATAAGCAATAAGCCGCTTATATAACATAAGTATAAGCCCAACTCATAAGCTTAGCCAAACACCCCCTAAGGCCCCTAAGTCACAAAAAGTTAGTTTATGTGAGTCACAAGTTGTAGGTTACGTATATCGTCATCGATGGTTTTTAGGCGAGACCCAAATATAATGTGGTAAACCTAGGACTTTGGGTGAGAGTCGTAAGGCATAATCAGTGTGAGACTCACACATATACTTTATATGGATTTTGAGTGTTTAGGCCTAGTAAGGACGTCATTTGTTAGGGGAGATTGTCAAAACTCGTACACAAGTCTAGAATACAAAAAGTTTGAGCCCGTTATAATTTTAAGTTGTAGTGTACTGATATCTTTCACCATGGTTATCAAGTGTTTAGGCCTAGCAAGGATGTCATTTGTTTAAGTACCTAGATGAGTTTGTAACAACTCGTATCACAATTTGATGTAGGACTTTGAGTAGGTGGCATTACAAATGGTGTGAGAGTTGTGAGCGTGAGATTCGCACACCTCCTTGTATATGGATTTTGGGTGTCTAGGCCTAGTGAAAACGTCATTTGTTTTTTAAGCGAGGGGTTTGTAACTACATTTGTAGAAGATTAAAAGTTTGAGCCACAAATAAGTTCCAAGTTGTAGGTCACAAATATCTTTCACCATGGTTTATGGGTGTTTAGGCCTAGTAAGGACGTCAAAGTAAAAGAGTTTGTAATTCTTTGTATCATATGTGTTGAAGATGAAACGTTTGAGCACCTTATAAGTGCTAAGTTGTAGGCTATCTTTTACGGTATCTCACCATGATTTAATTTAACGATATTGGCTATACTACAACTTTCGGCTTGGTGTATTACAATTTTCTATTAAAAATACATATATGTACATGTTATAGTTGATAAAGCAATCATTGGTACTTCATGTATCATTTTTCTTTGTAGTGTTCTTTTTTACCGAGAGAGGGTGAATAACTATGTCATTTAGTCAGAGATGTATATTTACACAATTATCCTTTTGGGAGGCGTTAGTAGGTATTTATTTGTCTTCTAAAAAAACACGTAACGGGAGTATTATCATGTATGAGATTAACATAATCAACAACATGAAGTGTACTACGGGGAAATTGATACGACCCGGTTTGGGTTGCATCGGATGGTAGCACCACTTCAAGCGTGTGCGAGCTCCTTAAGAAGTTAGAGAGAAGAACTAGAGATATTTTGATCTTTAACTTGAGATTTCATTAAGGATTCGGTATATATACCGAATAAAAGACATGCTTGTATCACAAGCTGACTACAAGATAAACGTTACTTTTGACACTTTCCTAATGACTCAAACATTGAAGATAAACATTGACTTTTGACACTTTCCTAATATGACTCGAACATTGAAGATAAACATTGACTTTTAAAATAAAGATAATCATATGACATAATCCTTATGCCATACGGGCTTGGATGTGGTTCTCTTGGGTCGCGGTTCTGCAATGGGCTCAAGTCCGGGCGTAACAGAAATACTATAGTTTGTCTCGTTGGGCCCCTTGCCTTAGCCATATAATCCTTAATTGGGGAGGGCTAGTGATTTACAAGTCTCTATGGGTCTTGCGAGGTTGTGTTTTACTCCTTTGTTACCAAAGGCGACTTCGATGGGTTTTACCTTATACCTTAAATCCGAAAGATAAAACTTTTCATTGGCGCAATAGGCGCTCAAGGAATGGCTCGAAAGATGCTACATGTGGGGTTTTAACTTAGGTCGTATAAAATCACAAGCCCCCACCTCTAGACTACATATTTGGGGTTAACAATAAAAAATTAAATACCAAACTAATAAAGGTCCTTATTTATTCAAGAAATAAAGATCCTCGAAAGACTAAACTAGGAATTAAAACTAATAAAGGAAAGTATATATATCTTTGCTAGAATTTCCTAATGTATTAGTTTTTTATTAACATGGTAAATATTTACATCATTATTTATATTTTTTTTACAAAATAATCAACCCTCTTAGGAATATATTGTTTCCATGACAAGATTATGCTAGTTTCTATATTGATTATAAATAATTGTTTAGTTATTTGAGGCTTGAGAATCTCTAATTGGATTAGTATGTCCTATCCTTCTATAATAATAAATGTAATTGAGTATTCCATTGGTACGCTGGGAGGTTGTCATGGATCTTCCTAGGTTCAACTTTATGTTTTTGGGTCTTCAGTTTTTTTTGGGTGATGATCCATTTTTGGCAAGTTACTAACCCACTTTGTGATAATGCATAATGTGTATGTTGAGATTTTGCTAGATAGCTAGGAGATTAATTCTTTTATGTAAATTATATATATTCTCGCCAACCTGTTACAAAGTGTGTTACAAAGTGTCACGAAGATTTCATTAATCTTTGTGGTATAATGGCTCTTATTCTCGTGTCTTCTTAATCTTTCTTCCTAAATATGTCAATACGTATTGAAGTCAATACAATAGGAGTCGTCATAAGATTTCACTGATCTCATAAATTACAAAGATATGTATACTATTGTCAACACTATTAGACATTATAAGTAGGGTTGTTTTATATGATACGAGTATCTAGTATAGGTGTGCTTGCCCCTAATGTATAGATGGGCCATGTCCATTTAGGGTTTTGTGCGTTATAAAATAATTATACGCATATAGTAGATACGTGTATTTAGTATAGTTGGGCCTGTCCTATTGTATAGATGGGGCACATCCATTTAGGGTTTTGTGCGTTATAAAATGATTATACATATATAGTAGATGCTTGAATATAGTATTGGTGGGCTTGTCCCTATTGTATTGATGGGCCATGTCCATTTAGGGTTTTGTGCGTTATACAATGATTATACATATATAGTAGTAGATGCTTGAATATAGTATAGGTAGGCTTGGCCCTATTGTATTGATGTGCCATGTCCATTTAGGATTTTTGTGCGTTATACAATGATTATACATATATAGTACATGCTTGTATATAGTATAGGTGGGCTTGGCCCTATTGTATAGATGGGCCATGTTCATTTAGGATTTTGTGCGTTATAAAAAGATTATACATATATATAGTAGATATGTGCGAAAAAACCAAAAACCAAAACCGAAACCGAACCGAACCGAAAACAACCGAACCGAACTAATAATCGAACCGAATTTGCCGAACTACGAATTCGGTTCTCGGGTTGGATATGAGTTTGACAGTCTAAACTGAAAACAGAACCGAAAACCGAATTCATATAGATATATATTTTTTTTATATATTTATATATATAAAAAGATCAATAAAATTTTATCCTAATATTGAAAAACACTTTTTATGTTTGAAATAATTTTTTTGCTAAATATATTTGTATATATATATATATATATTTTTAATAAATTGTGTAATTCGGGTAAACCCGAAAACCGAACCGAACTAGGATTCAACCGAACCGAACCGAAAACCGAATTTGAATTCGGTTTGGGTCAGTATATGGGTTGACCTTAAAAAAACTTTTAACCGAACTAACCGAACCGAACAAACCGAATAACCCGATAACCGAACCGATCAACACCCCTAATTATACATATATAGTAGATATGTGTATAGTATAGGTGGGCTTGGCCTTATTGTATAGATGGGCCATGTCCATTAGGGTTTTTTGCGTTATGAAACAATTTATATATTTACAGTAAATGATACATACTAAAACCGTATATGATCACGGCGCCGCACCCTACTTATTTTGTCTAGTATACAATACAAATTCTTGTGGGTTTTATATTCTATGTATATACGTTGTGTTATGTTATATTTGGAATTTTTTCCAAAAAGATCTTTGGATTTGATCAATCTTTATTTTTTGGCCGTCTTTGCATTTAGGGTTTTGTGCTTTTAGGGCCATGTCCATTTAGGGTTTTGTGTGTTATACAATGATTATACATATATAGTAGTAGATGCTTGAATATAGGATAGGTGGGCTTGGCCCTATTGTATTGATGGGCCATGTCCATTTAGGGTTTTGTGCGTTATACAATGCTTATACATAGATAGTACATGCTTGTATATAGTATAGGTGGGCTTGGCCCTATTGTATAGATGGGCCATGTTCATTTAGGATTTTGTGTGTTATAAAAAGATTATACATATATATAGTAGATATGTGTATATAGTATAGGTGGGCTTGGCCTTATTGTATGGATGGGCCATGTCCATTAGGGTTTTTTGCGTTATGAAACAATTTATATATTTACATATATATAGTAAATGATACATACTAAAACCGTATATGATCATGGCGCCGCACCCTACTTATTTTGTCTAGTATACAATACAAATTCTTGTGGGTTTTACATTCTATGTATATAGGTTATGTTATGTTATATTTGGAATTTTTTTCTTAAAAGATCTTTGGATTTGATCAATCTTTATTTTTTTGGTGTCTTTGCAGTGAATTAAATAATTGGAATGGACATTGCTGAGTTTTTTAGTGATTATGGTGATATAGAATTGGATACAGGAGGTGTTAAGTTGGAGACAAATCTAGGTCGGGTATCAACCCAACAACAAACACAGTACCACAGCGATGATCCTCTGTATAAAAGGTTCAAAATTCATGGTGTAAGACAAGAAGCTGAAGAAAATAGGAGCCCTAGTGGCACCAGTGTGCTGGATCAAGAACAATCACCAGTTGATGATGCAAACCTTTGTTCAACATCATCAATATGCGCTGCACCACTTGTTAGACAATTTTGGAAAGCCGGATCCTATAATGACGATCTTGTTCCTAAGTCCAGAGCTAAATGTATTCACCTTTCTTATTATCAAATTTTTAATTTTTACCGATCTATTTTTAATGAATCTGTTATGTATATGACAGTGGGTTCTGGCTATTTACACATACACCCGAAATTTCTTCACTCGAATGCTACTTCTCATAAATGGGCGTTTGGTGGTATGTTGATATATGGTTATTTAGGTATTCATTTTTTATTAATAGGTATCATGTCTAATTGTCTTTCAATTTGCATCTGCAGCCATAGCAGAGCTGATTGACAATGCTGTGGATGAGGTAATGAACTTTATTATCATATTGTCGCTATTGTGAATTGCACTAAGATAATTTTTTATTTTATTCTTCATCTCTGTGCGTTTTACGTTTCTCGTAGATACAAAAGGATGCTACATATGTGATAATAGACAAAGCAATAAACCCAAGAAACGGAAGTACTGCATTGCTAATTCAAGGTAGCAATTATTTCAAAATAATATTCTTTGTTTGGAAAATTTATCTTTTGAGGATGTGATACTAAGTTTTATCTTATTTTACTTAAATTAGATGATGGGGGTGGGATGGATCCAGAAGCAATGCGTCAGTGTTTGAGTTTCGGGTTTTCAGATAAGAAGTCGCAGTTTGCGATTGGGAAGTGTATGTTGTTCTTGATATGCAACTTTTTCATTTTTTTGTCTGCTTTTTTTGTCCCTTCATTTTGATTGGTTGACTTGTAGAAACGTGCAGATGGTAATGGCTTCAAGACTAGTACTATGAGGCTTGGAGCAGATGTCATAGTTTTCAGCCGCTATTTGACTGGCAGGTATGGCTTTTGTAGATATAGTCGGCCTTAATTAATCTTTAAGTATTTTTGCTATTTAGGTGCTAAAATTATATTCTTTCTCTTATCGACAGCACATTGACCCAAAGCATCGGTCTTTTATCATATACATTTTTAACTCGAGCTGGGTATGACAGGATAGTAGTCCCAATGGTGAGATTTCATTCGTGTACTGTTAATATATACGTAAATACAGTTGATTTTTTTTCATCGATTCGATTCACTGTAAACGAATAAAAGTTGAAGTTATTGTATACTGCAGGTTCACTATACGTTCAACTTTATGACAGGGAATTTTGATCCCATGCAATCACAAAGTACTAACATAGACATCATGTTAAAATGGTCCCCATATTCAACAGAGGAGGAACTACTGAATCAAGTACGCTATTTTTACCATCTAATCAACAATTGATTTTATTGTTAAAGAACTACTTATAACTTATGCTGAAATATAATGAGGTTCTTGATGTGTGTAGTTTGAAACTGTTGGTTCTCATGGCACAAGAGTCGTTATATACAATTTATGGCAAGACGAGGATGGTAATATGGAGCTTGATTTTGAGTCAGATCCTGAGGTATAATACTCCTACCCTTTTACGCATTATAAGTATGTATGTATATGGTCTAAGCATACATATGACATGATTTGCATCAGGATATTTGTATTACTTGGGATGGGAAAGGCACACAGAAAGAAGGTTCTCGCAAGGCAGCAAATGAACAACACATTGCTAATCGCCTACGTTATTCTCTTCGTGTAAGTTTATAATTCTAATCAAATTGTTATAGTTTTGACTTTTGATTCTAAATCCAAAGTATGCTAAATTTTATGTTTGTTTCAGGCATACTTATCCGTTTTATACTTGAAATTACCCGACACTTTTTCGATGTTGTTGAGAGGGAAAGTCATTGTCTATCATAATATTGCTACAGACCTGAAGCACACAGAGTATATCGTGTATAAACCTTATAATGACGGAGGTGCTAAGGTTGTTACAATTGAACCAACTACTTTTTCTTAATTCTTTTATTTGTAGTATATACTCCAATGTTCTAGTATGATTGAATGTAATGATTGATTCAGGAAGAAGTGGTAACAACGATAGGGTTTTTAAAGGAGGCTCCAAATGTGAGCATTCATGGTTTTTGCATCTACCACAAGAATCGCTTGATACTGGTGATTTCCGTTATTACTTTTCACTTAATTTGAGGAACCCTGTTCTAACTTTATGAATTATAGTGTAACAATGACGTGGTCTCTATTTCAGCCATATTGGTCAGTTGTCAACTTTGCCGACAGTCGAGGCAGAGGTGTTGTAGGTGTTCTCGAAGCAAATTTTATTGAACCTACTCATAATAAACAAGATTTTGAAAAAACTTCTGTTTTTCAAAAACTTGTTACCCGCTTGAAAGAAATGACATGGGAGTATTGGTAAGCAATATCCTTTATAAAAAATCAAATAATAATATTATTATTATCATAAGTTTTAATATATTTTATTTCAAAATAATATAATTTTGCAGGGACTATCATTGTGGATTAATTGGCTATATGATTAAGAAAAAAGCTCGACCCCCATCGCTTACACCGGGTTCAACTAATTTCGTTCATCAGCATCATGTAGATCGATGTGTTCCTAGAAAAGTGATTTCTGATACTGGAAACAATAAAAAAGCACCATTAATTGCTAATGTAAACAGCAAGGGTGCTTTCTATTCAAGTTCCTCGTTTTTAAAACCAGTAGAACTGATACCAAACTGTCCTCCCGGTTTCAAAGAAGGTAAGAAGTAAAACATCTAAGTTAAATAGAAAATGGGTTGATTTGTTTTAAACTTTTGTTTCTGTTTCATAGGTTCAAATTTGAAAAGGAAATCAAGAGACGAGTCTGATAGTTTGGTTAAAGTTGGCTCTCAAATGGTAATGTTACCTTTTTAGTATAATTTTTATGTTGCTTTAACAAATTGGACTTGAGTATGTGTTTCTGATATCGTATGATTATTTACTTTTAGACTGCTATGGGAAGCAATGGAAACGCGATT
>BQNB010152801.1:0-15722 GCA_026074375.1 Tanacetum coccineum
ATATCAAATAACGAGAGAGAGTAAGTATTCCGTAAGGCTTTTAAAAGATTACTTTTGACCAAAGTAAAATCCAAAACCTTCCCGGGTCGTTTCTCGACGAGGCGTGAATTGAGAATCGAGGTTAAGTTCGTGATCACTTGATTGAATAATCAGATTTTTGATTTGGATTATAATTCTACAAATAACATGCAAAAACAAGTAAAAGCAAGCATAAAACGAAAACAATTAAAGATTTAAACTAAAAACGATAACGGGATCCTAAACCCGCTCTTTAAAAACCTAAATTCTACAAATTTAACCCTTAAAATGCAAATTTAATTTTTAACAGTCCTAAATGATTAATAAATTTTTTAGAAAAAAGAATTATATTTTTTTACTTTTATTTTATTACAGTTTTAATCTAAATTAAATATTAAAAATATTAAACTAATTATGAAAAATCTGAAAAAATCACGAAAAGTACTTTAAGCTAAGTAGAATCTAAGAAAATTAAGAAACTGAAAAAATGTTGAATGAATAAGCTGAAAATAAGCAAATTAACACGAATAAGCAAAACAAAAAAGTAGGCTTAAATACTAGATGGGGTAAAGTTATGACATGTGAAAGTCCCAAGGGCAGTTGGTTAAGGAGTGTTGTGTTAAATTGTTTGGTGTGTGAAGGGGAGGTCACAGGTTCGACCCTTGTGGCTTCCCTTTTTGAAATTTTTTTTTGTTTTCTTTTTGAAAAACCTAAACTATAAGCTAAAATAAGAAACTTTAAAAAAAGAGCTTTTTACAAAACCTAAGAATAAGCTAGAAATAAGCAAGAAAAAAAATGACAGTTATGACTTAAAAGCTTTTAAGCTTTACACTTAAACTGAAATTTCTAATAAGCTTAAATAAGCTCAAACCTAAGCTGAACAAACTAAAAGAAACTTAAAGCTAAATCTAATAAGCACATTGAACTAAAAATAAGCAAAAAAAGCAAATAAGCAAACAACATGGAAAAACTAAAAATGACAGGCAGGCTAACAAGCTACTTTCTAAGCTGATTTTAATGGCTTAAAGCTATCCTTATGGCTTAATGGCCTAAATGAAAATCAAGCTTATACTTTAAGCTACAAGAATCAGCAAAGAATAAGCATTTTGAAACTAATATAAGCTATGAAAAGGGCTATTGAAAGTAGCTGATTACCCTAAATCCTACTTTTTCTTTTTTGGTTTTTTAAGTTTTATCTAAGAGACAAAAGGGCAAAGTGCAGGCCTAAATTTAAGCTAGCAAATGAAAACAAAACTTCAAAATAAGCTTAAACAGATTAACTACTATATGTAAAGAACTTATGCTATCAATTTTAGACTCTAAATCCTACTTTAACTAATCTAAATTTACTAATGCAAATGGGACTTTTGACTTTAAAAATAGACTTAGAACTTAGACAGTTTTTTTTCTTTTTTTATAAAAACTTGAGTCACAAATGCACACTTATGACAACCAATTTCTACTGCATTTTAGACTTTAAACAAGTATGAAAACAACACTTTCAAGGTCTTAATCAAAATCTAAACAAATAAGCTAGATTAAAAGGCAAAATTGCCACAGATTCAAACCATGGTTACAATAAACCTTAAAACTTAATTTTAGACTTTAAAAACTTTTGAAAACTGATTAAAACAACTTAAAGGATCTTGACAAAGTTAGATTTATGACCCAAAACAGTTTTGTAGCTCATTTGACCCATTTTAAGTCTTAACCCAAACACTCCTTTAAAATCTGAAAAACCATTTTTAAACTAAATTACACCTAACTAAGCTATGAATTTTGAAAACAGACTAATATCTAAGATTTAGAAAGACAAATAAGCAATTATAACACAAAATTAAGCACTTAAAATAAGCAAATAAGAATAAGCAGTTAAAGGCTATTTAAGACAGTTTTATATAAAATCATAAGTAAATGACATATAAGCAATAAACAAGCATAAATAAGCAATAAACAACAATAATAAGCAATAATAAGCAGTAAAAAGCAACAATAAGCAGTAAATAAGTTTGCTCTAAACAAGGGCAAATAAGCTCTTAAAGCTTTGGCTACAACCTCGTAGCTTGTTTATAATAAAGATGGAACAAGCTGAGAAAACACCATACAACCATTCCAAATCTGGCCCCTTGTCTCCAAATAGCTTATGAGTGACTGTGAGTAAATTTAACTTAAAACACTATAACACTGGACAAGCTTATATTGCTATGAGTAACACACTAATAAAGAGTAAAAAGAAGTATTAGCTTTCAATAAACGTTTTTAAAACATAACTTGCATTAACTTAAAAACAGAATTTTACATAAAAACTTAAATTTCATTAAACTTAAAAACAGTACAAGACTTTAAAAAGTACAATAAGCTAAACTTAATATAAGCTGAAAAGATAAAAACTAGATGCCTCAAGGGCTTACAATAGTCCTATTTATAGAGAAAAATCAAAGTCTGGGTCTTGGCCTTGTGCTAGTTCTGTGAGGAGATAAAAAGGTTTTTTCATGTGTAGTAAGCTCGAAACCATCATCATAGCCAGCCATTTATCTTGTTCTCCAAGTTGTATGATCAAAGCCCTTGATTCCTTGTTGTCCAATTAAAATTAGGATTGTACAAGGAGAATTGAGGCAGGTTTTTGGTGTAGGGATGAATCGTTGAGAGTGACGTGGGGTTTTGTCAATAGGGTTAGGGGTCGAGGTTAAAAACGACAGGGATAGGTGAAAGTAGATGAATTGGGCGGGAAAATATTTGGCTTGGTGCGACATCGATGTAATTGAGGTTAAGGGTCCTAAGTACAGCAATTGTTAAGTCCATAATTGACATAACGATGCAAATTGTTAAGGAGCACAAATGGTGTTAAAGTGTGGGTTAAGATAGGGCATATGGACTGGCTTTAAGGTTTGGTTTTGGGCCGGGTTAAGTTATAAAGGGTTTTATGTGACTTCTTTAAACTTCTAAGTCCATATAGAAAAGCTTAATGTGGCTTACCCGGAATCAATTACAATGGGTTACGGGATAGCCCATTGTGGATACTTCGGTTTTTTTCTTTGACTTTTTGACTTTTTGACTTTGACTTTTTGACTTTGACCTAATGACTATTTCTCACGCTCTTTTCGAAAGTAGACCGTCTTACTAAGTCTGCACACTTTCTACCGATGAGGTAAAATGACTCCATGGGAAAATTAGCAAAACTATACTTGAAAGAAGTAGTCACGAGACATGGAATACCAGTCTTAATCATTTGTAACTGTGACGATAGATTTACGTCAGGTTTCTGGAGGGCGTTTCAAAAGGATTTGGGTACTCGGTTAGATATGAGTACTGCGTACCATCCTCAGACTGATGGGTAAAGCAAAAGAACCATTCAGACACTAGAAGATATGGCACGCACTTGCGTGATAGACTTTGGGAATGGTTGAGAATGACACTTACCATTGATTGAGTTCTCATACAATAATAGCTATCATACGAGCATCAAGGCTGCCTCATTTGAGGCACTTTATGGTCGTAAGTGTCGTTCACCTGTTTGCTGGTCAGATGTCGGAGATGCTCAGCTTACCGGTCTAGAGATCATTCACGAAACAACCGAAAAGATCATTCAAATCAAACAAAGAATTCAAGCCGCTCATGATCGCCAGAAGAGTTACGCCGATGTGAGGCGTAAGCCTTTAGAATTTCGAGTTGGTGATCAGGTCATGTTGAAGGTATCGCCTTGGAAATGGGTTATCCATTTTGGCAAACGAGGGAAGTTGAACCCAAGGTATATTGGCCCTTTCAAGGTGTTGACAAAAGCGAGAACCAATGCTTATAGACTAGAACTTTCTCAGCAATTAAGCAGGGTTCATAGCACATTTCACATATCCAATTTGAAGAAATTTTTATCCGGCGAGCCGTTGGCAATTCGGTTGGATGAAATACACATTGATGATAAACTTTACTTCATTGAAGAACCAGTAGAGATCATGGATCGTGAAGTCAAGTAGTTAAAGCAAAGTCGTATTCCAATTATCAAAGTTCAATGGAACTCCAGGAGAGGTCATGAGTTCACATGGGAACATGAAGATCAATTTCGAAAGAAGTATCCGCATCTCTTCACAAAGAAAAGGAAAACCGCACCCTCGTCAAGTGCCGCATCTTGAGTCTTGCGGACAAGGATCCTTTAACGGGGAAGACTGTAACAATCCATTATTTCAGGTCATTTTACGACTTTAATAATTCCATTATTTATTTTTAGGGTTTTACGCATTTACTTTTAATTTTCATCGTTTAGTTAAATCGCGTAAACTAAAAATCAACAATCAATGTCTATATACTCCGTTAAACTTATAACTCATCTAATATACTTAATTATGGTATATTGATAAGTTTTAACATTTTTATAAGCATAATATTTTTATGTTATCCGGTTTTAAGTTTTGTGACTTAAGGGCCTAACATTAGTAATTACCAGGACCAAGCACCTCAAGCCAAGCACCTCACCACCCAAGCCAAGCACCTCACCACCTCAATCCAAGCACCTCACCACCTCATAGAGAGGTGGCGTGCATATAGCAAACCACAAGACCACTTGGTCTTGAATTAGCATACAATGTCTTATAGTAAGACGTGTCTTAGATATTTCTTTTATATAAACACTAGCTTATTCTACTTCACTTATCCTTTACCATAAATCACCAAATACCTCTCTTTTCCCTACCTTATTTCAACAACAACAACACACCATCAAGGGTATGTCAAGCTTGGATTAAAGGGTTAATAAGCTAGGATTTTGGAGCTTAAGATCTAGAGTTCTTAGTTGATTTTGGGTTCATTGTTCACTAGTCACTCCCATCACTTTGTAAGCATGCCAATCTCATTTCCATAATTGCATTTCCATATATAATGCATGCCATGTTCATATTAGAACTTATATATACTTGCGGTGTTGAAAAAGTTAATGAAAAGCTTATTTCCAAAAAGTCAGATTCTAACTTTAAAAATCAGACCTAAGTTCAAATTTATAAAACCTATGTGAACATATTTTTGGCCTTAGATGCTTCTAGTACACTTACACATATGTCTTGGGATGTTCCCTATTTTTTTCAGAATTTATAAAGGTCGTTTACTATAGTTAATAAGCCCTACAAGAGAAGTTAGTTAATACCGACAAGATTCTGAGTACCAAATTTCATTTATAAAACTCACTATGTTAGGTGCGTTTTGAGAATTTGAACCAGTTGAAACATTTGTAAAGGACTCTTTAAATTAGATTCTGAGAGTTGAGTGAACCTGTGATGATAAGTAACGAAGGAGTTACAGCCTGTTTATCAAGAGGCAAAGCTGCTGTCTTGGGACAGTAGTGACTGAAGTGCTCCATTTTAGTTATAACGTTTGATTTGTAACAAATTGAGTCAGATGGCTTGCATAAATGAAAACTAGACTCAGTGTAGATAATCTTAGGATCTGGAAATGCGTGATTTTATAGGAAAACAAGGGAGATATAGCCAATTTACGACACAAGTTTTCTGAAAAACTGTTTTGAACAAATCCGAAAATGTTTTTGCATAAGACAACACCTAAAACTTATGAGATGGAATAGAAGCCTTAAAATAATAAGAGTAGACATGTTTAGCTTCGTTTAGAGAGTCTCTCTAAGAAAATCAGCTTTAAAATGAGCTAGATACGCTCGATTTAATTTAGACTTATAACTACATAAAACTAGTTTCAATCTACTTTTAGTTTAAGTATTAAAAACCCTTTTCTTAAGATTTTGACATATAACTTATAACTACCAAGCACTATATTAATAGGGAATTTCATAATCATATGAGGCCTCTTCGGGGTGTCGTATCGACGAGTTGTGGATTTTTGATTTAAAATGTCCTGGCTCCTCATACGTTCACTACATGACCTCTAAATTATGATAGCTCGAACGATAGTATGATGTTATTTATAAAAGGCAAATAGCTAAACGAAACTTTAGGGATACTTCATATAACAACATAAGAATCTATGTTCAACATTATAATCAGGGTCAATAACTTTATATTATCATACTTTATTCTAAGACATGATCATTATACTTTCGTAGGTCATCATTAAAGCTTGTGATCTCGCAATACACCATCTATCATTATAATCTACTACTAATCACTACGGTGAGTTCATAGCCCCATTTTTATACAATTACAATGATTTACAACAGTTGGGGTGAGAAACATGCATTGTTTTTATATTTGGACGCAAGTACACTTTAAACAAAATTACGAGTTTACCTAAGTAGCTATAACCCACTATGCCCATGAATCATGAACTATTAATTACTGGATTGTAAGCGCAAATGTTATGAATAGATCTATTTGGGATTGACATCCCCGTTCGGGTGAGTAGCGCTCACTAGTTTCAGAGGTACCGAAATGACGAATGTATACCATGTCGGAACAATTTGGATGTTGCAGGTTGAACATCTACACGGGCACAATGTTTGCATTAATTTGCTTACACATATATGTCATAGCTTCGGTGTCATAAGCTTAGGGAATCATAATTACTTTTGTGATATTGAATTTGTTAGTTTATCATACACTTGGAAATCTTGCGTTCCTACTTTATACATTACTTAAACCTGTGAATTCACCAACTTTATGTTGACGTTTTAAAGCATGTTTTTCTCAGGTCAATAAGGTACAAGAAACAAGGATACATTGGTGGTCATCATTTTAGGGAGTCAATTTACTATAAAGATTTAAATGCATTACATTTTGGAGTATTTGTTATGTATTAAAATCCTTACATTTCACGGATGAACAAGTTAAGCTATGGGCTTATGTAAAGAACAAGTTTATTAAATCCAATGTATCATTTTCAAATGGATCATATAGAGGTTGTTCTCATATCTTGTATTATTAATCTATGAAGTAACACTCTATGACCCTTATTCCGTTGCGACTCAATTGGGGGGTGTTACAGAGATGACCAACAAAATTGACACAATCTTGAAGGTCATCATCGATCAAATAACAGGAGCGCTTCTTAGCAACACGGTTAAGAACCCGAAACAGAATGTTAACCCTATCTCTTTAGTTTTTTCTGCTCGTTCTTACCCAATATATGATCCCTAATGCTCAACCCAAATCTACGGTTCGATCAAGACTATCTTGATATGTCCCAAACGGTCAGGCGAATCTCAAACCAGAAAGCCAGAAGAAGAAGAGTAAGATGAGAAGGACAACCCAGAAAACAACAATACCAACCCTTCCTCACCACCTGGCCCATCAGTTTCATTCATCACTGAAACAGTCCGTAAACTCAATTCATTCTTCGAATCGCTCGGCTTGGTCCCCTAGACATCCAACACAGAATTTGTTTGCACGAAAGGGAATGACGGTGACATGATGTTTGTTGAGATTATCAAGAAGAATGATGATTCCCATAAGGAGGAACCCAAAGTAGGTGAAAACACAGGAGTAGGAGAATTAGAGGTGGAGTATTTTAACGTATTTTCGACCAAGGGTGAGCTCGCATATCATAGGTATCTAATGTGTGGTCCAATCCCTTCAATATTTTTAAGAAACCCCATCATCATAGAAGGATGCCCGTCAAACCTTAAAATACCATGCAACCTTGGACATGTGCATATTGAGAAAGCCTACATAGATCTTAACTCGGCCCTGAATATTATGACCCAAATGCTATATAATTGGATCATGAAAAGAAAAATTGACCCTAGGGAAAACACAAATAGAGGAGTGAATAATTTCACGGGTAGGATTAAGGGAATGCACGTCTTTGTTGGAAACTTCACTTACGTCATAGACTTCATGATTATTGAGGAAATTAGTTCAATCATAGACCCTAGGCTGTCACAAGTAGTACTAGGGAAGCCCTTTGTTAAAATATCCAACATGACTCATGACCCACCCAAGGTGTAGTAAGGTTCACAAATGGGACCGACAAAATTTCCTATAAGATGCCCATAAGATAGAACAGTACAACTCGCTATCAGACCTAGAAAGAAAGCATAGTAAGTTAGTCTACCTCAGGAACGAGGAAGACAAAAGAAGATGGGTGGAGTACATGATGAGCAAAATATTATGGTTTTACAAAGAATGTTTAGAGCTTGGACCCGAATATGCGACTGGAATTACTGATGAAGAAGAAGTCATGTAAGGACGTGTGACTTCGAGTCTAGCTACAAGACTCAATAATAAAGAAAAGCGTTTTTTGGGAGGCGACCTAATATTTAATTTTCTCGCATTTAGGAGTGTCTTGTGTTTTAATTGTTTTTGTTTATTCTTTTATGTTTAAATTATTTTTGTAATCATGCTTTGTTTTGTTTTTAACTTCGTCTTATTGACAATCAAAGGTATTTTGCATAAAATAAGTGTTGGAGAAAATTATCCGGTTTTTAAGAACCAATTCAAACATTTAAAATAAATTGTTTAGATTAATTCGCGTTCGTTTCGAGTCACATGATTGTATTGACTAATCTCAGGTTTCATGCAGAATTCATACCGAAAATAACTTATTTAATCGCGTGTAGGAAATTCTTTAAAGAAAACTAAAATAAAATTTTCATAGTCGCTGGCGACGGCATCAGGATTTATCCTGACGGCGTCGTGAGCCCAGCTACAGTAAAAGTTCAAAATTTTTCAATTATTCTTGAAAAATAAAATGTGCAATATCTAAAATTTGTAATTTTCTTGTAAACATGCAGAAACCTATGATTATATCATTACTCTCATTCTATCATTACTGCTTTCATAGAGTCAACCTTAAAGTTTCATTGTATATATATCTATCTTGCCGATTTTATGCTTGGTGTAGTTGTCTTTGTCTTTGATTTACATGTTATATTTGATAAGAAGAAGCTTGGAAGTTCTTAGGAAGTTTTATTGGACGATTCTTGGAGGACGATTTAACCAGTTATCGCATGTTTCTTCTCTATTATTGAGCAAATCAGGGGAGTACTAGTTTCATTTACTTGTTTTCTTTTCTCTTTATTCGTTTTATGGGTACTTCTATAGAACATTGGGGACAATGTTCAACTTAAGTGTAGGGGGAAATAAGCCTTAGAAACTATTTCTTCAATTGACATTTGCTTTGTCCTTGAAATGATGGGTAATATATCAAAACATAGCATAGACGGTAATTTTGACCAAAATTTTAAATTTTTTATGACACATACGACCGAAAACCAAGTATTAATAGCGTCTCATGGATAGGAATTTATATGACAAGCACAAAAATCCACAAAATTTCACCCCAAAAATGTGAGGTTCGCCTTTAGATCTTTAGGAATTCGGGTATCCATTTTTAATACCCAAGATAATTTAGACCTTTAGCTTGTTCGAGTTAAGGTTTGAATGCAGTCATATGTGTCTATTCTGTCGTTACGAATGTGTATGTATGGTCTTTGTCTCCTTTTCTGGAGCATTGGTATCGGTATTAAATTATATGAGTATACCGGTAGTGTATTAAATTCTAGAACTTGTTTTTGTGATGCCTTCCGAGACCGCGTAGTGAGAATTATGATTTGCTAAATGATAAGAGGAACTAGGATTAACCCATGTTTTAAACCTGAATTGTTATTATGGTCACCTTGATCATATAACTGTCTCACACCCTTGCCATGCACTCACTTTTAGTACAGGATATCCCTAGTACACCCCTCTGAGCCTATCCTTTTTCACGGTTCTTGTAATTTTTTGGTTAAGCCGGACTATTAATGAAGAGCATTGTCACCCTTTAACCAATTGTTACACCCAAATCGCCATAGCCTACCTTGTATGTACTCGCTTTTAGTACATTATTGTTTTAACCCAAGTTAATTATTGAGTACACGGTTGCTAAGTCCTTATCCTTGTAAATACAATTTTGGGACGATTGGGATTCATGGTAGTATTTATCTTAGGAAGAATTGGGGAAGAAGTAATTTATTACCCCCAATAGAGCTCAATAAGCTCCATGTTATGTTGATCCACCTCAAATCGGGTCATTAGTTAAATTGTAATTATTGAGTATGTAAAAGTTCAAGTGTAGGGGTGTACCTATAAACCCCCATGATGTATTATATGTTTAAGCAATGGCAGGGCAAAAGTGTACGAAAAAAAATATGAACAAAAAAGAAATAAAATGTGTACGGGCTGCCATTTGCTTATGTTTATGTTTATCATAGAGTCAAGAAAAGAAATATAAAGAGATTAATCTAGAGTTTTGTAAAGTTTGTATATCTTGTCCGAGTCTTTGGCTTAGCAACCCAAATCAGCGTGTATTCTTATAAATAATTAGCTATTTTACCCCAAATTCACCCAAAAAACCACCCCAAATGTATCCCATCCGTTTTCATTTTCATTTATGTTATTTTACAATTACACACCACAACCCTTTAAAAGACCTCTTTGATAGTAATGATTAATACTTGCGCCTAGCGGTGGAGGTTTGATCATTTACCAAGCCTATGGTAATTTATATGCTATGACAGGTAATGAGTGTTAATTTTCTGTTTCCCATAGTTGTTATAATTTATTATACACCCGAGAGAAAGAGAGAATCCAAACACTTATGTGAGGTGCTAGTATATTATTTATGTGATTTTAATTACGAGGTCTAGGAGGTTGTATCATAAACTGCTATTAAAGAATAGGTTAAATGCCCCCAATATTGCTATTGTCTAGGTAGAAAAGCCTATTTATTTGAGGACAAGCAAATCCCAAGTGTAGGGGTATTTGACGAGGTGTCATTTTATACACTATTTTGTGGTCATTTAACCCCCTAAATCATGCAAATATGCCCAGATTATGTGCTTAATTGTTTGTTTTTAGGTTTTTATCACTTGGATGGCATTTGGAGGAAATATACATGAATTAGGCTCATTTGGAGAAGAAACGGACAAGACTACGAGATAGAGATATAGATGTAAGTTGTTGTTGTTGGTGCGTGGCTAGGTTTCAGATCTATAGCTAGCTAGTGTGCGGAGCAGCGATCTCTCGCTGGACTCTGGTGACCGCCGCTCAGTCGTGGACATTAGCCTAGGGTGGTGTGGCAGGTACTGTTGTATGATGGAGAGTCGGCGGAGGATGGGTGGGAGGCGTGCCGCCTTAAGTGGATCCTAGACACCATCGATCACGTGTGGAGACGGTGTCATGGCTTACAAAGCGGAATCGTGTGTCATTTTTCCTATATTTACTAACCGATTTTAGGGTTTTGAGTATGTAAATTTATATAACTTTTAGAGCAGTTGAACCCTAATCATCTAGCAGCTTTATGGTCATTATTTTAGGTCCTCAAGTAAGATTGATTATTTAATCATTTCAATATGTTTGTTGTTGCTTGATTGGGTTATGTTCTTGTATGCTTTATAACAATGCTAGGATTAAACCTACCTTTTTATTTACTTTTGATTATATGAACTTTGATGTAGATCCTATGAAACTTAGATTGTAGATCCTTTTAATATTGCTTCTTATGATGGATGTGCGCGTGAGGCTTTAGAAAACTATTCATAAGATATTAAATTGGCATAGACGTCTAGGGAAACACAAGTGTGTAGAAAGGATATCATCGGTAGCAGTCTTCATACTACCTTACCCCTAATATGGTTAATCCCTCTTAAGATATTTCAATTGAATTTAATATACTCTTAGGGTCCTTGTAATAGTCTTCATACTACCTGACTTGTGCGTTGCCTTAACGAAATATTAAATAGACGGCGGGTTCATGTAATTCGTTCATGACTTAGGAAATACTTACACAGGTCATCACAAGTGTGACAAAGCAACAGGATTAGAAGAAGCAATCTAAGGAGTAGTACAAGATTAAGTGAATACATCTTTTTATCATAAAGTTATCACCAGTAGATTAGATTATATTTAGCTTAATTAGTTAAACAAACCAACCTCTCAAAACTATGATTTTACCTGCTTTCTATAAAATAAAAATACAAAAAGAATCTTCTCTCAACCTCGTAGACCTCTTTTAGATCTTGATCGAGCCTTCCTAACCTATTCCTCTAGATAACGATAACAACCCTCTGAGTCTTGCCTATACTACACTACAATGATTAGGTGCACTGCCTAGGGAGTTGTAAAACTTCTTGTTGAAGTCTTTACAACAACTGCATCAAGCTGTCAAACTGATACTCTGATTCACTGGATACAATTAATTTTCCTTTAAGATCAAAAACTCTTCCAGTTGGTGACCTACTAAGGCAAGTTCTAGGTTTCTTAGGCTTAGGTGAGGCAAGACATTCTTTGGACCTTACCTTATTAGTTTTCTTGAATTTTGGCTTATGTTTCTTTTGATTTGCAACATTTGAAACATTAGCATTTTGTTTTTTATCACGAGAATTCATGTCATTCACATAATTAAGCACACAGACATCATGATTAAAAGTAATTATACATTGCTTACACATAGCACAAACAACTTCAGATTTATCATTCCGAATAGCAAGCTTAATGTTATTACATTCAGATGACTTATGTTTTTTATTCTTAGAAAGCAGTAAATTCCTATGGTGTTCTTCTACTTTAACATCTTTATTCTTGATGCAACTACTCTTAGACGCAGAGGGGACCCTATCATTCTTTGTATTGCTCCTAGGCTGTAGCCTTATGGTCTTAGCAATGTTGTCTACTCCTATAGAAGACATTGTTTAGCATAACTTAAGTGAAAAGCATTTATCTTTTTAGTAAGACATTGTTCTTGATAAAACAGACTTTCTATAACCGGTTTCAAGTTCATCAAATTTTACCTTATTGATTTTAAAACTTTTTTCTTGTCCCTTATACCTAGCAAGCTTAGTGGTCAAATCAACATTTGTTTCACGCATTTTGCGATTGACCGTGTTGACTTTCTCAACTTTAGTGACCAAATTATTATATAATGATTCAAAATAAGCACGTGTTTCCTCAACAATTGCAGGATGCTGTTCTACTGTTCCTCCATTATGTTCCATACTAGATTCCATAAAGATAACATTACTGTTATTTTGTTGAACCACATGTGGCTCAGTATTAGGCTCAAGTAGCTCAATATACTACTCTTCTTGAGTAAACATATTGAGTATATCATTATCATAACAATTGTCATAATGGTGTACCTCAGCTGATCTGTTTGAATCATAGACGTGAGCTTTGTCAGTCTGAGTACCCGATATCGATGCTTGCTATAAATTTACCATCAAGATGCAGTTTGTATTGACTTCTGCAATCTCATCAATATCCCCTGCAACAGTCATCAGATCAAATTCTTCAGCTTGGAGTTGGATTCCTGCTTCTTCCTTTTGAGCAATTAGCAACTGAGTCTGAATATAAGCAACATCCATTCTCCTTGGTCTAACTATGTAATTCCTAGCAAAATGACCCAATCCTCTGTAGTTTTAGCACCTTATCTGATTACCATTATTCCTATTTCCATTACCCTCAGCCCGTGTTGCTACAACATTTCTATTCCTATTTGGATTTACATTTGGATTAACAATCCTTGGAACAACAAAAAGCCCATTCTGATTTCTGACATTCTCAATACCCAAAGTGAGCTGCATTCAGAACAACCTGATTCTCGACATTCTGTACAACATTATACCTATTTTGATTCCATGCAAACTGCCCTACATTGTATCCAATCTGATTTCTTGCATTCTGCCTAGCATACTGTCTAAACTAGTTCCCACAATTACCTCCAACCATCTGTATCTGTCTATCTTAACCCATATTCATACCCGGCTGAGCAATCCGCCTGTTGCATGGGTTTGATGAAATTCTTTGGTTGTTGTTGTTTGGTGTAGAATAGTTTAATTTGAATGCCTTAACCATTAGTATAAGGGCCATGTTCATTGTAGTTGTGGGATCTGAAATGTCTTCGAGATTAGGCATTGGTTGTTACATGTAGTTTGTGTTGAATGAAGGTTGTGGGATATAGTTGTTGTTAGATTGTAGTTGTTGCATGTAGGGAAGTGGATATGGTTGATTTGGGTGAAACACTAGATAGTTATAAGGATTATGAGAGTTTGCCATTAATTCCAAGGGATCATGTGTTCTTGCAAGTCGCTCTGCTTTGATTGCATCCACCTCAGCTTGATTGAATTTCAAGAAATCATACAACTGGATGTAGTTAAATTCATGCAGATCCTTTGTTTGATGAACAGTAGTGACAGATCATTGCCATTCAAGTTGTAGATTGTTTAGGAACTTGAGATTGCTGGCTATCTTTTCTAGAAAGTATTTGTTTCTGGAGAAATCATTCATTAGCTTCGAGAAACGATGATAGTATGACTCAATGGATTCTCCTTCAGTAGAAGTAAACTTTTCCCATTCATTAAACAACTTAACTTCTTCTCCTAAACCCCACTGCTATAACCTTTCATCATCTGTTCAACATGTAACCCGATTTCCTGAGTAGTGTCACAACTGTCTACAGCAGCATAGACATCTTCTGAAAGACACATGAGAATAGTCTGAATAGCTTGATCATCAGCTTCTATTTACTTTACTTCTTTCTCAGTGAGTTCATCATATGTCTGATCATTAGTAGATTCAGCTACAGGAGGTACACTATTAGGATCACCTTGTTCATGAATCATTCGTCTTACATATGGACCATTCTTGATTGAATTCATAAGAAATTTTCCATTTGGTTTACTCTTTGCGTAACGAAGAAGACGAGAAGACCATGGAACATAGTTGTCTTTGTTGAGTGTAGGTGGACAGTTTACAGAACCAGCAGCATAAATGTCTTGTTGAGTCGACATTGCAAAAGTGATGTGAAATGATATACTAGGATCGTTTTAATGATTAGTGATTATGAGTTGTTCTTGATGTGGTTTAAGTCCTTGAAAGTACAAAATACATATTTTTCACGAGATTTTATAAATCTTGATTAAATCAAGAAGATAAGTGAATATTTCATGGGATTTTACAAATGCAAGAAGAAATCGTAAAATAAGAATTCTTGGATAAAACAGGTCTATAAATCGCCTGAAAATTAGTGCATAAATCGCCTAAATAATCAATGCATAAATTGCCTAAATAATCAGTGCATAAATCATCTAAAAGTTAGTGCATAAATCGCATGTTTGCATAAATCGCCTGTTTGGATAAATCGTCTGATTAATAACTTGCATAAGTCGCCTAAACCAAAAAAATGGTGCATAAATCGCATGAAATTCGGTGCATAAATCGCCTGAAATGCGGTGTATAAATCGCTTGAAATTCGGTATATTCCGCCAAAAATGATCCTGTGTATATTCCGCCAAAAATGATTTTCGGTATAAATCGCCTAAATTGTAAGTCGCATAAATCACCTCATTCAAACATATTTCGCCTTATTCAACCGAAAATCCAGAAAAAACTTCAAAAATAAGCACTTTTAACCAATAAATAATCTATAAAATAAGTACTAATAAGCTTGCAGATCTAGCGACTATACAATCTTTAACCCGAATAAGCACACTAAAATAAGCCGAAAATCATGATAAGCCACAAAATATATAAACCACTAAGAAGGCGAGTACTATAAGCTCAAAATAAGCTAATTTAAGCACGAATAAGCCACAGAATAGAAGCCACAAACACGATCTAACAAGACATAAGGCAACAAAGTGAAAATATAACCAGAAAATGATATATAAGCTTAAATAAGCTGCAGCTAGTTTTCCACAAAATAAGCCGAGCAAATAAGCTATAAATGAACCCACAAACAAACACTAATCACTCCTAGGATCTGGATATCAAATG
>BQNB010152802.1:0-15722 GCA_026074375.1 Tanacetum coccineum
TTAACCAAGGAACAAGCACACAAATCATAAGATTTTGTAATCTTGGAAGATCATGTACCATTATCTTGCAATTAAGAATTATACTAAGAGGTTTAGCAAGAAAACCATGTGTAGTTAACTAGAAATCCCCAATACTACTATCTAGGCCTCGTTTGGTTTAGTTGAGGGGTTAAAGAAACCTAACTAGTTCATTTTCCTATAAATACACACTCACTAGTTCATTTGATACATTTCCTAAACACTTAAACTCTCTCTCAAAGATAAACCAACTTCCTTTCTCTTTGTTTCATTCGACATACACACAACCGAACCCAAACATGACCCACATTAACCTAAGGATTCAAGGTAGCATTTAAGTTCGCTTATAAGGATATCAAGAGGAAAGCACGAGCTGGATTGGGTATACAAGCTTTGAAAGCTTAGGGTTATATACGTTTTAAGTATAAACGCATCGGGTTTGCCTCTTAATCCAAAACTAAGAGCCTAGGACTATTGTAAGTCAAACTAAACTCTTATCTATCTATATTCTAGTCGTTTTAGCATGTCTAGTTGGAAAGAGTCACGTTACCTTATGTGTAACAAGGTTAACGTGGGCATTATATTAAGTATATGAGGCCTTGTGTGGTGCAAACATGTATAAAACGTGATAAAATATCAAGTTAAGCTTTAAACAATCATTTAAAATACACGAATAAGGATCATGGTGATCATGGGTTCATTTTACTTGGTCACGCAAATTCTATACGTAAACACTTGAATGAAAACGCAACGACTTGGCTTGGGAAAGCATTCACTAACTATTTAAACGAATGCATGTGATTAATAATGATTAATAAATGTTAACGAGAGCTTAACAAAGGATTTGAAGCCCTATAACCACACTAGTAAACCAAGGGGATTATGTTCGGGTCTTATTGGGCCCAACAGCCCACTATAAGGCCCAACAAGCCACGACCCATGAGCCTACGGCTTATAAATAAGCTCTACGAGCTTATTAATGAACTAGAGATGCTTATGTGATTCGCATAAACCCTAAAACACTTATAAAAAGCTAGCCGAACCCTTAATGGGCTTACTAGCCCATTAACGAGTCCAACTCGAGCCATAAGCTCACAATAAGCTTAAAACAGCTTATTGATAAACCTATATAAGCTTAATGGGCTTAATAGACCTAAGTAAGGCTAATGGACCCTAATGGGTCAAGTCAAACCACTCAAAAACCTATTCGGACCCTTAATGGGCCTAACAGCCGAATAACGAGAGCTTATTGCTTATTTGATAAGCTAACCAAGCAAAACAGACTCTAATGTGATTATAAGGCTAGAAAATAAACTAGAAACACTCAAAGGACCCTTTTATAATATTCGGGTTTGAGTTATTGGGCTCACGAAGCCCAACAAGCTCGAATAAGCTCTAATAAGCTCTCCCAAGCTTATTTTCAACCTAACTGATTTGTGTAACTTAAATAAGCTTAACAAGTGCTTTTGTACCATTAAAATCTTAATTGGACCATTAAATAGCTTGATGGACCTTAACGGGCCCAATAAGCTTAAATAAGCTCATCCAAGCTTATTTATAAGCCCAAACTATTGGCTTTGCTTATTGGAGCTTAATAAAACTTGTTGCCACTTGTTAGACTTTAAATGGACTTAAAATACGATTTTTACAAAGTTGAGGGACTAAATATGTAAACTTTGAAACTTGAGGGTTAAATTTTATCAACCCACTTTTTAGTAACTTAAGGGACTGTTTTGGTCACTTTTGGAACTTAAGGGACTATTTTAAGCATATAAGGACCTAAAGTGTAAATTGTGTAAAGTTGGAGGACTAAAAGTGTAATTATGAAAACTTAAGGGTTTGAAATGTAAAATAGAATATATTTTAAAAACATAGGGGCTGTTTTGTAATTATATAAAACCTAAAGGTATTTTATAAACAAAGTGATTATATAAACACTAGCGAAACGGACGAATTATAATTCGAATACTATACGGGATTAAAACACGACTTAATAAATATGAATATTTATTAATAACATTTATATATATACTAGAACGTGTGAAATCGTATACCTTTCCAAGAGCCATCAACAATTTCAAATACATTAAACACGTACACCACCACACAAGTGATAACAGTATATATAAACTAGCAATTTATTGTAGTTTATACATTGAGTCTTTAGCCTAAATTTGTAGACTAAGACTGGCCGTATTTACTTAGGTATTTGACGGTGTGATTCATACTTGGATATCTATTATCATTTCAGAGGACTATTTACTAAGGTGAGTTCATAGCCCCATGTTTTTACAATTTCTTAAATGATTTACATCTTTGGGGTGAGAACATGCTTGTTTTACAAATTGGACGCAAGTGTACATTTTATACAATGATTACGTGTTTGCCTAAGTAGCGATAACCCACTGAGCCCTTTATCATGAACTGTCAATTACTGGATTGTAAGCGCGAATGTTATGAGTAGATCTATTTGGGATTGACATCCCCGTTTGGGTGACTAGCTATCACCGGGAACGAACGTTATAACATGTCAGATTTGGGATGTTTCGGGTTAGAACATCATTAATGGGCATTATTAGCAATATATTGCATTCATACATGTCGAGCTTCAGTGTCATGAGCTTAGAAAAACGTAATTTCTTTTTATGATGTTTGTATTTGTTGCTTAATCATACACTTGGAAATCTTGCGGTCCTACTATTGATTTACATAAACCTATGAATTCACCAACTTTATGTTGATATTTTAAGCATGTTTTCTCAGGTCAATAAGGCATGGGGTGCTCAGATACATTGGGGGTCACTCTTTGGAAAGAGTCAATACTAAAGATTTGGGCGTATTACATTTTGCGAACATTTGTTATAAACCGAAATCTTTACTTATATTGTCCAACAATTTGAAGCCATAAGCTTATGTAATGAACAAGCATTTTGTTAATCCAATGTATATTTTTAAAAATGACACGTTAGTGGTCGTTCTCATATCTTGTGCTATTGATCTATGAAGTAACGCCCTCGGATATTCAACATTCCGTTGCTACTAAGATTTGGGGGTGTTACAACAGATCACAGATGGATAGACTCTATGCAAGATGAGCATAGACTAGACGCCTGGGAACTTATTTCTAGACTAGATAGAAAGAATATAATTGCGGTAAAATGGCTCTGAAAGAATAAAAATGATGCAGAAAACATTGTTATTCGAAACAAATCTCGTCTTGTTGCGAAGGGTTACAAGTAGGAAGAAGGCATAGATTTTGAGGAATCATTCGCTCCTGTTGCTCCTCTTGAAGCCGTCAGGATGTTCGTTGCATATACCGCACATAAAAATTCACTATCTTTTAGATGGATGTTAAAACAACATTTCTTAATGGTCAATTGAAAAAGAAAGTTTATGTTAGCTAACCTGATAGATTTGTCAATCTAGATTTTCCCGACCATGTGTACAGGTTGAAGAAAGCTCTATACGGTCTCAAACAAGCTCCACGAGCAGATATGACAAACTGTCTTCATTCCTGATTGAACACCATTTTATTAAAGGTATTGTTGACCTGACTTTGTTCACAAGACGTCACGGGGGAGACATATTACTTGTCCAAGTATATGTCGACGCCATCATTTCTGGGTCTACAAATCTAGACTTTTCAAGTCGATTTGCAAATATCATGAAAAAAAACTTTGAGATGTCTATGATGGGTGAACTAAAGTTCTTTCTAGGACTTCAAGTTCATCAATCACCCCGTGGCATATTCATTAGTCAGTTACAATATGCAATTGAGCTTTTAAAGAAACATGGTATGGATGATTGTGTCTCAATGAGCACACCTATGTCCACTAAGAAACTGGATGCTGATTTACAGGGCACTCCTACTGATCAAATGAATTATCGTCGAATGATTAGAGGGCTCATGTATCTAATAGCCAGTAGACCAGATATTGCTTTTGCCACCTTTGTTTGTGCTCGTTATCAAGCACGTCCTACGGTCAAATACCTCAAAGAGGTTAAGAGGATCTTTTGGTACCTAAGACAGTCCTATAACATAGGCCTATCGTATCCGAAGGATTTTAGATTTGAACTAATTGTATGTTGAGATGCAAACCATGCAAGATGTAAAGACGATTGCATAAGCACTTCAGGAAGCTTACAATTTTTAGGTGAAATGCTCGTGAGCTGGAGTTCCAAAAAGCAAGATTGTACTGCGATGTCCACAGCTAAAGCTGAATATGTATCATTATCTGCGTGTTGTGCACAAGTCATCTGGATGCGAACACAACTACTGGACTATGGATACAAGTACAACAAAATACCGATGTATTGCAATTCAAAGAGCGCTATCGCTATCTCATGCAATCCGGTTTAACATTCGCGTACAAAACACATAAACATCTGGCATCATTTTATTAAAGAACACGTTGAAAAGGGAATGGTGGAATTATACTTGTCAGAACTGAATACCAACTTGCGGATCTATTTACCAAAGCTCTTCCTAAAGAACACTTTGAGTACTTAGTTCATCGCATTGGTATGAGATGTATGACTCCAACACAGTTGGAAAGTCTGGCCAAATTTATCTTCTTGAAAAAGATCATACATCAAATTTGTAAATAAATTTTTCAAAAACAAAATACAAAATTAAAAAATATAAAAACACAAAAATATTTTCTTGATGTTTTTCAAAACAAAAAAAATCAAATACAAAAAATTGTAAAAGGAAAAAAACATAATTTAAACATGAATACATGTCTTCCCATTCAAATCAGATTCATGATTCGACATTTTTATCAAAATTTTCTTAAAATGCCAATACAGGATCATGATCTGAGAGGGAGTTAGTTTGATAAACAAATGTGTTATCATCGTCAAAACATGTGTTTTTGTAAATCTCATTCAAGTACATCACTTTTAATTCATGATTGACAAATTCACAAAACCTTTAAAATTCAATAAAAATAATGATCTCTTGAATAATTGATAGTTTTTCTATAAAATTGGTATATTTTCAAGGGGAAGTTTTTCATTTTTTGTGAAAATATGGACTTTGAAAAAGGAAAGAGATCATAATCCAAGGGGGAGTTTTGAAATTGTTTTAAAACAAATTTCGGTATCAAAAATCTCAAGGGCCAATATGTCATTTCTTAAACATATTTTTGGAAGAAAAACTCCAAGGACTGAAAGTGTCACTTTTCAAACTCTAAATTCGGACGATATAAATAGAAAAGTAATTTCATTTTTTTATTTTTTCACCATTCCGAATTTGATATCGAAAAGAAGAGAAAATTGAGTTTTCAACAAGATCGTGTTTCTGAGTTCATTACAACGACCACAACCTCTTTCTCTTCTCAAACGTAAGAATATTTCGGTGTTACAGGTTTTGAAAAGTTATCTTTTGATGTTCTTGAGATCGAAATCAAATTCGATATAATTTAGGGTTTCCGAAAATGAGGGTTTTTGAAATAAATGATAGAATAAGGTTTATAAATGATACTGGTGATGTTTGTGCACGATCGATTGTGATGAATGATGTCTAAAATACGAAAATCACAAATTAGACAACTGGACTAAATCCGATATTATTCATACTTTGTCGAAAATGGCCTAAACATGTATAATTGAATAATTTTGATCTGAATGGACTTGTTTTCGACAAAGAGGATTCGTAAGATTTAGTTAGTTGTGAAATTTTGACAGGAAAATCAATTTCGACAAAGTCAACAGGTGAAAGTCAAAATTCGATATGGTCAAACTTGAAAAAGTCAAATATCGTTTTCGGAAGTGTCGAATTTGATGGAAAATGAGCAAAATTTTTTGGGGGGCTTAGTAGAATTTATGTGTGTTGATGATATATGTCTGAATGTATTGTCAAAGGCTTGAATGTCTGTAAATAATAAGATCAGTATCTCATATGACTTGAATTTCAAACGTTTGTGAAAAAGTACCTCAAAATTTAGCAAAAATTGATCAAGTTTGATGAATTTTATATCTTGTGTCAAATATGTCTATTCTCAATTGTTTAAGTGGTCTAAGTCATGTCCTGTTACGACCGTTTTCTGCATTGAACAGAATGAGGAGTGAGTGACTTAGTGACCATTCAGTTGTTAAATAGATGTGTTTGTTTACATGATATAAGATTCATTTCAACAAGCAAAATTGAATTTTTTTCAAAATAACTTGATTCAGATAATTCTATTCTCAATTGTTTAAGTGGTCTAAGTCATGTCCAGTTTTGATCATTTTCTGCAATGAACAAAATGAGGAGTGAGTGACTTAGTGACCATTCAGTTGATGAATTGAGTTTGTCTGATTTTATGTTATCAAACATAAATTCTTTTGCACAAATAATTTTTGAAAAAGTTCTCAAATTTCTGTATTGTGTCAAAAATGGCACTCTTTCACAAAAAGTTTTAAGAATTTGAATGATATCTCTTAAATTTCTCAAATTTGAGTCTTATTCAAAATCAGATAGTATCTTCATCATTCTTGAAAGAGTATCATTTCACAAAGAATTTCTGGTGAGGAATATTCTAAACAGAAAGAGAGACAAAAACCATACGCGAAAAACCAAATCTAAAGTGTGTTCGAAAAAGAATTGCCAGAACACACAAAAAGAAAAATGCGAATAAAGGGTATGGCATGTGCTAGAAAAAGCAAGAATAAGCACATGAGAAACAAACTGATCAAAATATGTTCAAAAAGAATTGCCAGAACATATAAAACAGACAGAGCAGAAAGAGACAAAAATGTTATAGAAATTGTTTGTTATCTGATATCTTATCATCAATCATTCAGAAATCATCATGGCACAACTACAAGGACAAGCTGATGTTCATCAAGATGAGTTGTGTCCACTCAACAAACGTTATGCTCTCATGGATGCCAACAAAAAAATTGATCTTGATAATCTATTATGCCCAAACGAAAGCAAAATAATTGCAAACATTCTCCAAAATCATCCACTCAGATTCAGCATTGCTGCTTCATCATTAGTACCATGGATCTACTTGGAGCAATTATGGCATACTCTAAAGGAAGATGGATCAAAGTATAGACTCAAGTTTGTGCTTGACATAAAATATATCATATTGACTCTTAATCATTTTAGAAGAATATTTCAACTTCCACAAGCTACAAACAACAATCATGAACGCTTTGTTACTGCTCCCAAGTTCTCAGAAATGGTTTCATTCTTTCTAAAGGATCTTGGTTTTACACTAGAATTAAGATCACCATCCAACTTCAAGACAATTGGTCTCGTACAAACATGTCAGACACTTGGCAAGATGTTTGCACGATGTCTTACCACAAGAGCCACTAGTCATGATCAACCGCCTTTGCAGATCATGCAGATGTTATATTGTTTCGTCAACAATGTGCATGTAGACTATGCTGAATTACTTAGAGAAGGACTACATTATTTACTTGAACATCCATCAACACTAATCCCTTATCTAAGGTTTACAAAGCTCATTGTAGCTTACTACATGACTGCATATCCTGAGATCTCAAAAAGAGTGCATGACAAGTATCACAACTTTGAGAATGATAATAGTGTCAAAAGAATTTTCAATTTGGGAAATAATAAGGCAGGAGTTGGAATGAAGATTCCAAGTTGGATGATAACTGATAAGATGAAGCTCACGAAGCACTATCAGATGTATGCTGAAGCTTTTGGGGTAGATGTTCCTATGACTCAGTCATAGCCGATTGTGTCTACCCAGGAAACGCATAGGACACCTAGCGCCCCTAGGACATCTAACCCTAATGTGAATGAAGGAGAATCAAGTGCTCAACAAAGTTCAACAATTATTAAACTTCGTATTCCACCAAGACGATCAACCCATAATACTCCACCAACACCAATTTCAACTACACCAATCTCAACTGCTGCTGAAGTTGAAGACATGACTTTAAGAGATACAATTCAACTAAGCATTGATGAGCAGAAAAGTCATGATGATCTTGAAGCCTAGCAAAATGTAGAAAAAGTTAAAGAGCGCTTGGTAGCTGAGGAGATTGAGAAAATGGTGAAAGGAACAGAGAGTGAAGATGTTGATAAGGTTGATAATTCTATCCTTAATAGTCAAAATGATCTTGACACTAGGTTAGATCCCGGGAGTTATAAGGAAACTTCGAAGGTGGAGAAAACTGTTGTTGAACAACCTGTGAACGTTATTGAAGAGGAGGGTGAATCAGCAGAGGATGATTATGATTTGAAAAGAAGTGTAAAAGGGAAGAATGTAGAGTTGTCTAGGAATACACCATCCCCTACACTATATAGATCCCCTAGGATTCATTCTACTCTCATATCTTCGAGTACTAAGAAACTCAAGGAATTGACGATAACTTATCCACACCTTTATCTTCTACATCATCATCATCTTCATCAAAATTATCTGCTTCATAATGCCTTTTATCTTTATTCAAACCAAATACTAGACGTTTCAAACAATACAAGAGTTTCTTTGATGAGTTGCAAGGATGATACAGCTATTTGTTTGGACATCTAAAGACTAGGTTCTTGGCAAGAAAGAAGTTTAATGTACTTGTTCAACACTTACAAGAGGTCATGGAAGAGTCTTTCCCCAACATGGTAGATGATCGTGTCAAGAAACTTACCAAGACAAAAGTTATAATATATGTTGTAGAGGGGCTAATAATGGAAAGAAAACAGAATCAAGCTGATGTGGCGAAGATGGTTGCAGATACAATTCAGCAAGAACGAGAGAATCTTCGGGCAAAGATTACTTCGCAAATCAACAATGCTATCACTAACCATATTCCTTCTCAGGTTGATTGATGTGTGTATTTACAAACTTTAAATTTATAATAACCAGAGATACCGATTTTGACTAAAAACATAACATTCGGCAAGTATACCCTATTAGAGTGTAATATAGTATTAGGTAAGTCCAGGTCATTCCATGGGATTTGTAGCAATTCACAGATTGTTTATCAAGTAACAAAGCTAATTGATTGTCACAGATCAAATAGACAAAACGTGTGTATTAAGCCAGCAAGGAACAAGGCATGATTCACATAACATAATACATAGAGATAAAGCAAAACTTTATATAGACAAAGCATACAAGTCATATATGATGGGTAATCATAATAACAAGCATATCTACCAATGATAACATAGAATCCTTTTCGCCTATATTCTATATCATCACGAGCGCATTAAGAATGGTCTATATCAAATATGCATACATATGAATTCCTCTTAACCCGGTCGGTCAACATAAGGAAGGGTCTTAAACATAATTCAACTTGGGTTGTTTATCAATTTACCATACAATTCTCATAAGTATGATATTGATTCATGACTGAAAATCAACCATTACAACTAACTCTTTTGACCTATAATAGTTGCAACAATCAATCAAAGGATAAACAAGGATCTAAGTAAAGATAACATTGAATTCATAAACATATATATTCACAAGTCATGGCAAAATCATCCAAATATTATTCATGTTTTGCATATTGCCAAAACAAACAACGAACACTACATCATAACCAAACTAATAACTAATTGCTCCCACAAACAACCAACATCCGAACCTACTAAGATAACCCACGGGGCTGTCACGAACCCGCTAGAAATCAAGAACACGTCGCCAAATGGTATGTTTGGTAACAGGTTCAATTTAGTGAAGGAATTAGAGATTTGGTGTGAATTGTCTATTCCTCATGGTATAATGTGTTTAGATTCTGGAAATATGGTGTTTAGGGTCTAGAAATGGTGGTATTTCAATGGTGGTTCGCGGTGGAGAGTGGTGGTAGCATGGCGATATAAAGGGGTGTTTGGATCATTGGATCCAAGGATCCTTACCATTCCTTCCTCCTCTCTAAGTTGTTGTAGAGATTGTATGTGTGAGATATTTGTTATTGAAGTGTAGTGTGTGAAATGAGAGAATTTTATCTCAATTTATAGGCTGGTCGAGGGTAAAAGTGCGGCGCACTTCCTTGAGAAGTGCGGCGTACTTTGCTTCTTTAATGCGTAGATCTTTAATGCTGAGATGAAGTGTGGCACACATGATGTAGAAGTGCATCGCACTTAGGGTATTAAGTGTCCTTCATTAACTTCGTTCTGAAGTGCGGCGTACTTCCTGAGAAGTGCAGCGTACTTTGCGTGATTCTTGGACTTAGTATTATCTCTTTCTATCTTTTTCTTCCATAAGGTGTAAAATACTTATGTATTTAGTCTTTTTGAGCTTGAGATGTCTTCAAGTAAACCTGCACATATTTCATACTTTTAAGTATCGAAATTTAACAAGAAATTATATAAATAGATACAATAACGCTGTCGAAAGCATGTATAATTAATGCGTTATCATTGATTCATCAGTCAGGACGTACATGTCAGGTCATATTTTGCATGTTCATCCAACTCAAGCCAGCCAAGCTTCTGCACAAGAACAACAATATCAACTTTATCTGACCATGAAAAATAATCCTCAACTACAACATGATGATTTACCAATTTGGCTAGCACTCAAGATTAAGTTTGAAGGAATTAATGCTTCTAACACTCCTTGTAGATCTTCTGCCATTCACCCAAGAGATGAGGACGATCCTCACGATGATGCCTCATCCTGAGGGGGAGAATAGTGCAAAGAGACAGAAGACATCTGAGCATGGAACCTATGTTTTTGGAGAATCTTCATCTGGTCAAGTTTATAAAAGTGAACCAGGTCCCTCAACATCAGGTAATCAAGAACAAATAGATGATTTTGATTTTTGGACGGATAAATATGCCACAGATGATGATGAACTTCCAACTGAGAAATTATCACAAGAACTTGTGGAAGAAATGTCAGAAATAGTAGATGAGGCTAATCTGCGCAAAGTTGTTGATGAAATGTTGAGACAACGATGCACTTCAGGAGATGAGCATCAATTCACGTTGATCAGATGCAAAATTTCTTGAAGAATGATATTATGTGGGAAAGCAGAAAAGAAATTTTAACTTCATCATTTCCACCAAAGCCCACTCTAGTTGTTCAAAGTTGTCAAAGAGATCCCAAAGCTCTTGCACTGGCTCTTGTCAATCAAGATTTTTTATACTTGATGAAAGGTAACTCAGGACCTGAGAAGTTTGTATTGTCACTATACAAGTTTCCTACAGTTATCTTTCCTAATGACGACATTAAAGAAAGAACATCCAGATGGGTAGATAAGTGCGTGAAGAAATTTAATCCTTATGCTCGACAATGTCAAACATTGAAAGAATCCACATGCAAAGATCTTCTATATTAAGAGACAAAAAGAACCAAGAAAGCCAAAAGAAAAAGTCTACTTAAATTCAAAGATTGTTCAAGTCATCAAGACAACAAGTAAATTAGAACATGAGCACAAGTTTGTAATAGAGATTATTTCAAGGTGAGCAAATAGTAGTATAGTGTCAATCACTGAGCCAGACTACAAGGACCTCAACAAGAATGATATTGAAGATATGTATCTGTTATGTATCAATGGCAAGTTGGATAACTATGCTGAAACTGGACTACTGTGGTCATTGTCTGTCTTCATCAGAAGTACAATGTGTTGGTAGAAATATTACATTACGATATTTAATCTATACATTTTCTTCATGTTTTGGTGATGACAAACATGTAACTTATAACACATAACGTAAAATGCTTAAGTTACTCGTAATCACAAATCATCAATTCATACGTCAACATCTTTCGACGTCTCATGTTTTCTTCAACAACAAATTTAAGTTCGCACCCGACGTAAATCACTAAAGGTATGAACAAACAAACTTTAATTTGTTGAATGATCAAAGAAATTTTTTATTTTTCCAAACCTTACATTTTTTATAAAATGGGACAAAAAAATTTAAAAAACATATACAAAACATTTTTGTATTTATAAGAAATATTTTATTCAAAATAAATATTTTAAATTCAAATCTTTTACCCAAAAACAACTAGAAAGTTCCAGAAAAACCTTTATCACAAAAGGACAAAAAGGGAGCGTCTGAAAAATGGGCGGCCCCCTTAATTAATTAAGAGGACCAGCCATAATTAAGGGGACCACTCTTGTATAATTAAGGAGACCGCCCATATAAAAAATTAATATTTTTTTTCTATAAATAGTGGACTGTTTCCACAGATTTTCTCACCTCTTTGCACACAGTTTTCTCTGATCAAAAACCTCCTTTCAAACCTTTTCCTTTTATCACTTAACTTATTATAAGTTTGTTTAAAATGTGATTCAATCATCCATCCATTCAAGTGCAAGAGAAGAACCTTCGTTATCATTAAGATATGAAGTTATGTAGGTTAGTTAGTGCATTTGTGACACGTCTTACATTCATAATGTATAGATCGAGTCCATGTATTCTAAACTTGTGTAATAGCTTGATCATGGTGATCATGGTATGTATAGTTGTTACATCATGGTGATCATAGGAAGTTTAGATAGATCGGTGTGATCAAAGTAGTGTCTAGTTGAAGTGAAGTTGTGAAGTGAGGTATAGAAAAGTTGTGAAGGGTAGTGAAGTCGTAAAGTGAAGTAGTGAAGTAGCATGGTGAAGAATACTAAAGCGTGAAGAAGTTGTGTAGTTGTGAAGTTGTGTTGTGAAGTCGTGAAAGTAGTAAAGAAGTTGTGAAGTCGTGATAGATTGGTTCTAGCTAAGATTAGAACTCGACATCTAGCTTAGTGTCGAAAATTGATATAAGCGAAAGTTGTGTACGGTTTTCTCCGCCATAAGGGAGCTTGTTGACTAGTGAAGTAACTCTCGAGTTGGGTACTCGGGGAGTAGAGTAGGGCGAAGAGGTACTTCTTGACCGAACCATTATAAATCATCGTGTTTGGTTTGCATTTCCTTTCACTTATCTCTTTACATTTATACTCGCAATTATTGCTTTATATTTATACTTGCATTTGTGTGTTGGTTTGTATTGTTATGATTTGATGTATTACTATGTGAACACTCATCATATTGTGTCATGCTTGATCGACAATTTGATACGAAACATTTTAATATTTTAAAAGTAAACGTATTCACCCCCCTTTACGATTTCCACAATTGGTATCAAGAGCCAGGTCGCTCTAATTTTCAAAATAAATGGTTTTAAAAATTGAGTACGATCCATGTATCAAATTACCCATTAAGGGGTATTAAATATGAAAAGTGTTTTGTTGATTAACTTGTATTAGTTTTGATGCTATATACACTAATTATACTAGCTCAAGATAAAATGATGTTTAAAATAAATGTTATACGTTCGGAATCAAATTCAGAAAGTTGTACACCTTTCCGCAAAGTCAGAAAATAATTTTTTTACCAAAATCGTAATTCTAAGTATCAGGTGGGTGGCCCCTTTAAATATTTGGGCAGCCCCCTTAATTCCAGGGCTGCCCCCTTAATTTTAAGGGGACATACATGTCTGAATTCGACGTTTCAGAAACTTTGAATTTAATCATATAAAATCAACCGTAAGTTCGTAGAAGTCATGTCACCCGCCATTTCGAAGAGAATTGGGTCTACTTTCATATAAAAATACCTCCAAGCATTTATTTCAAACTTAATTTACTCAGAAAGGCAAAATACTACTTATTGTCCAAAACGTTAAGTCTCGTTTTAATGTAAAACTTGTATTTTATCTTTTCCTTTACGAGTCGGATATTTATTAGTCGGTATAATCTTTGAAACAATGGTGTAATTAAAACTTTTCAAAAAAATATTAGCTTGATTTTTTGGAAAGGGGGAGAACTAATTTGTATATCACAAAATCCGAGCTAAGCCTCTATAACATTGTTGTATCTTAATACAAAAAACTAGACAAGTACTTTTATGTGTTTTGCTTCGGGATTATGTGCCTTCTTTATGATGTTAAGTTTGTAGTATAAATTATTAATTATTCGTTGTATTTGTAATTAAGTTGATTGATATCTAAGCAATGTGTCTTGGACACTATTCGTTTGTAGCTAGTTTTACGAATTATGTCTTATCTAGAACTTATGGTTTTTGATTTCTTGCTTTAAGATTGGAAATTGCTCTTGCAGTGCATATAGGCATTAGATAACTTAATTTACAATGGTGACATAAACATCTTGTAATCTTTTCAAGTATGAAAATATGTCTTTGGATTTAAGAGTTCAATAACTTGTCAAGTTTTATTATTAAATTTGTTTAAAATAGTATAACTTAATTTTCTAGTGATTTAATCTATTTTCAACAAACGTCAGTCATATAAGCTTAGCCAAACACTTAGTTTTGGCCTTTTTAACACATAAAAGCTAATAAGCTCATAAGCCCATCATATAAGCTTAGCCAAACACCCCCTTAATGAACGAACATGAACAACCATACATCTTATCTTACATTATATATAAGAGGATACATGAATGCTACCTAAGCAACATAAATGCCACATCATCATTCAAGAAACTCCACCTATGCAACTAATTATGACACATAGACATTCATGATTTCCACCTATGCAACTATTTATGCCACCTAAGCATTTACCAAGCCACCTATGCAACTACTTATGCCACCTATGCATTTAACAAGCCACCTAGATCAATCAAATCCACCTAAGCATTTATTATTCCAAATTCAGTCGTGTAACATAAATCTGAAAAAATAAACCATTTGTGGGATTCGAACTTGGGTCTTGGCACCCACAACAATATACTTTACCATTAGACCGCAATGGTATTTGTGTTAAGTTTCTAAAAAAAACTATGTACACTACATCAAGACCCAAATTTGTTTACATTTGAAAAAAATAAGAATAAACACCACATAAAATATTAAGTTTGAATTCAAATTCGGAGACTAATTCAAGGTGGTATTAAATTCGGAGACAAAAAGGCATAATACTTTCCAAAACAACCGAAGATTTGTTTTATGACAAGATATCACACGACAGTTTCATCTATCAATCAATATATTTGCTGATTTAACCCTATATCCTTCATTACCGAAACACAAACACAACCATAAACCGCGAACCAGATCATTTGTTTCTTTAATCTTAATTCAAAATAAAATAAATTACCTTTGTTTTAGGAAACGACAATGATTGATTCAGTTCTGATTGAGCATTTCTACTTCACAACTCGATCACAACACATCATCACATATCAGCCAAATTCAGTTTAAGGTTATTTTTATTAACTTTTTGTTTGGATTGAAACAAAATTAGGTTTCTTTGTTGGGTTACTGGATGATGTGATGTATGATGAATTAAGGATTAGTTTTGTATGTATTTATGGATTTTGTATGTATTCATGTGTTCGATAAAATAATTGAATAAATTTCATACTGTAGACTGATGGTGTTTTCGTTATTTTATTGTATGTTGTGGCTTATCAGATTCATGATGTTCTTTTGCAGTTACTAGCCTAAATCAAGTCTGGATTGATGCAATTGTATCAGGAGCTCCAAATAAACTGCTTAGGCCTATGGAAACTTGATCAGGTATTGGGTCGATTTGAATATTTCTACATGTTTAGAATATTTCCACAATGCACAAGTCGATAACTCTATAGAAATTATAGAGGCCACATAATTCTTTTTGCTGATGATTTGTAAATGTTTTCGACATGTTTAACTTACCGTAGGTTCTCAAGTGAAGGTGACTAGCGTTTGAGATAGTTAGAGACATTGGATATTTAACTAACAAAGAATAAATGGTTGAATAACAATGATAAATGACATGTAGTACAAGTGTCTTCTTCCC
>BQNB010152804.1:0-15722 GCA_026074375.1 Tanacetum coccineum
GGCTTGTAGTAGTCATGTATCTTAGGTGATGATGATGAAAAACCTTATATTAATAACAATGATTCAACGTTTGAATATTTCGCCTTTGTTATTAATTCATCCTAGATCATGTTCTTAACAAACAGGAGCTTAAACGATCTTCACACGATGGCTCGCTTTCGGGACTTTATAACCTTTATGAGAGCGGTCTTTTCATCGACACTCAAATCTTTGGCAATTATGACTAGCAACTTGTTGTTGTCTTCCAAAAATGCATATTCGAGATGAGGCGGTAAGTCCTTAAGTTCGACCTCGGGAGGTTCATCAATTGAAGGTTTGGCAGTTTTAGCTTCACACAGTTTAAGTTCCTTTCTATTTTCCGGCAAATAATTTCCTTGGTTCGAAGGAGGTGAAGGATCACTATTAAGGAGTGCTTCAAGAATAAGAATGTCCCCTTCTGGGTCATAATAAGATTCATCAACTTTCGGTGAAGTTGGATCGTCGGCTAGAGCAAGAAAAGCACCAGCTTCTTCTAAAAGTAGAAAATCACTATCCCCGAAAGGAGTGAGAGTCGAAGAAGAATTTGAAACTATCGGATCGTAATACGAAGTGGGATTGGCACTTGCAATTGTGTCAGAAAAACCTAGAACTTCCTGAGAATACTCTTCACAAGCTAATTCAACAACGTCGATTTGATTTGCCGTCATATCATTATAATTAACCGAGTATCTCGAAGTTTGATCAAGATTATAAGTAATGGCCTCATTGTTTACTCGAAGGGTTAATTCACCTGTCGTATTGTCTATCAAAAGCCACGACTGGTCTTAAGAAAATACCTCCCGAGAATTAAAGGTACTCGAGGGTCTGGTTCAAAATCTACGACCACGAAGTCGGCTGGAAACTGGAATACACCAACTTTAACGTTGACATCTTTAGCAATACCAATCGGTCGTGAAATCTAACGGTCTGCTAGTTCTAGTGTCATGCACGTTAGAGTCAGGTCTGGAAGGTTAAGCTTTTTCCACACGGAAAATGGATTAAGATTTATGCTAGCGCCAAGATCGACCAAGGCTAAGCACTCATCTATTCTGGGAAATTTACATGGAATAAGGAATCTGCCAGGGTCACCAAGTTTTTCGGGTAACTTGTTAAGTATGACCGCCGAGCAATGTTCATTCAATGGGGTCCTAGCCATCTCACTAAGATTTTATTTATTTCTAATTAAGGCTTTAAGAGTTGAAGCAAACTTGGGCATTAGAGTCAAAGCATCCATGAAACTAATTTCAAAACTCATATCTTTGAAGATTTCGTAGAATTTCTCTTTTTGTTCATTAGCATTCTCACGGTTCCTCTCATCAATTTCGCCTCGAATGATAAGGAATTGACAGTTTTGGGTTAGGCATCGGTGCACTAACTGGAGCAACATCTGGCTCAAAAACTGGATTTTGTTTTTCAACTGGGACAACCGGAGGTTGGACGTCTTCGGTAATTCCGTTATTAGTAGGAAAAACCGTGTCCTTTGTCACCTCGGTTCTACGTTCCACTACTTTAGGAGAAGAAGTAGGAGCGTTAGGTCTTGATAAGTAGTAAAAAACCCCAACTTTGCGTAGTTAATACCTTAGTCTTCCTTCGGGGTTAGTAAACTGTGTTACTTGAAAGGAACCTGAATTCGAGGGACCGAAGCGGGTTGGTATTGGAATTTACGAACTTAGAAAGCATTTCTGTTAAATTTGTCATCTGGTTTTGTAAACCTTGGCCCTGATTTTGCATATTTCTCAATACAACATCATTAGCCTTGACATAATTCTCAAAATCGGTCTTTGGAACACCTTGCATTTGTTGAGTAGGAGCTTGATAAGGTTGAGCTTGGTACACTGGTGGTTGACTAGTCGGAGGTTGATACACTTGACCTTGATAAAAGTTATTTCCACGGTTTTGATTAAAATTAGTTCCTCGATTTTGGTTGAAATTATTTCCTTGATTTTGATTGAAACGGTTTTGATTGTTTTGAATCGGAGGAAAACCAGGAGGTCGTATTTGGTTTGAAACCATCAGAAGTCTAGAATTGGTATTTCCTTGATTAAAATTAGCTACAGCAGCTTGTGAAACGTACTCTTGAATGTTGTCTCGATAAACATTGCCATCGGTGGCTGGACAGTTTCTATAATAATGAGCACCTCCACAAGTTACACAACTCTGCTCGACCGCTTTTACGGGTGCGGAGAGAAGCTTTGGGACTTTTTGTTTGTCGATAAGCATAGTCTTCATCATATTCTTAAGTTCAGAAACTTCGGTTGTAAGAGCAGCAACAACTGGTGAAATTCCTGGAGTAGATGAACTCGAACTCACTTTAGCAACGACTTCCTTGTTTCGTGAATTACGAACCTTGGATTTACTCTCGATAATTCTCAAGCATTCACGAGGCATCTTATCTAAAAAATTTCCACCCGCAGCGGAATTCAACGAATCTTGATCATTAGCATTCAAAGCATTGTAAAACGTATCTAATTGATGTAATTCTGAAAATCCGTGATGTGGGCATGCTCGAAGAAGGTCATTAAATCGATCCCAAGCCTCATAAAATGATTCGTCAAATCTTTGTTGAAATCTCGTGATTTCGTTCTGAAGATTTGACGTTTTTGAAAGAGGAAAGAATTGATTAATGAATTTTGAAACAAGATCATCCCATGTCAAAATTGATCGAGGAGGTTCTTTCTCTAGCCAAATCATGGCTGAACCTTCAAGAGAAAATGGAAAAAGCATAAGCTTAATTGACGTGCTCGGGATATCCGGGAATCTCATTATTGAAGTAATCTTATTAAAATAACGGATGTGAGCATGTGGATCCTCTTTATCATATCCGAAAAACTGTTTGTTTTGAACAAGATTGATCAAACCATGCTTTAACTTAAAATTAGCATTGATTTCAGGAATTACAATTGCATCCTCGTACCCCTCGGTGGGTGCTTGGAGCAATTGTGCCATAGTCTGGTTATCAACCATCGGAACTAAGGGAGGATTAACAACAGATTCTTCTAAATAAAATGGTTGAACAACAGCCGATTGGGCTTGTTGTTGACGGTTACGGTTGCGGGTTTGAGAACGAGTGCGCATGCACAAAGTAGAAAAAGAAAATTTAAACTAAAATTTTTTATTATTATTATTATTATTTTTTTTATACTCTCTCTCTCTCGCATTTTTAAACGGATAACGGAGAGGTGAGGAGAAATAAGCAACCTTAAACCAAATAATCAAATTTACTTCACGGTAGCTCTTAAAAATTTTACTTTTTAAGGTGAGCCGTATTTCGTAAATGACACAAATGGTAAATTTTAAATCTTTGATTCAAGTTGGGAACTTACTAATGGATAATACCTCAATTGAAGGTATTATTCATTGGTGTTCTTTTACCAAGTTTGTTTATTTTATTTTTTTATTATAGACAATTTTTTATATTTTTGATTTTTTGATTTTTTATATATTTTTTATATGATAATTATACAAAAAGAAAAGAAAAATATTTTTTACTTTTTATTTTTTTATAATTTTTGATTTTTTAACAAAAACAAAACTTTCAAAAACGAAAAGGTCTTCAAATCACGATCAACAAACTTCAAACGAGAGAATCTTAATCACAAATCCCCGGCAGCAGCGCCAAAAATTTGATATAGCAATTCTATACAGGTAAAATATAAAATATAATATATGATGATGAAAAATTACCAAATTACCCTTGAGGTCAAAGGTAAAAAGGTAAATCTTTACAAATATATTTATATAATATAATACGTATATTAACCGGGAAGTATGATTCCTGAGTCGTTTCCCCAACGATTTATGAAATTGAAACCACGTTCTAGTTTGGATAATGATTTGAATGAAAACAAAGATTGATTTGATTATCTAAAACTACTAATTAAAAGCAACAATTAAAATAAGAAAACTAAAGCAATTAAGCACAAAAACAATTAACGGGAACTAATTAAACGCGACGAATATAGCAATATGGCAAGAAGATAAACTCCTACAAATGCAAACTAAAATTTCTCAACCTAAAATAAGACAAACGAAAAATTAAAGTAAAACGAACCACAAAAATATCAATCAAAATATCATTTATTAAGAATTATATAACTAATTTAGTCTATGTATAATCCTATAATAAATTGCAAATTGAATCATAAAAACTCTAAAAATGATGTTGAAAAACTTAGAAATAATCTATGATATATTATAAATTAAAGAAAAATATTTTTTAACTACTTTTTAATAATAAAAGCCTGTTTTTAAAATTAAAATTAAAAGCTTAAAAATGAAAATTCAAATCTAAAAAGTGTAAAAATGATTTTTCTGGATGTAAAACTAAAAGTAATTAATCTAATACTAAAAACTATTTTTTTGAAATTTTAAAAATTATTTTTCTATTTTTTAATAATTTTCAAAAATTTAATCTTAAGAAAAATTCTAGAAAATAATCTAATTAAAGGAAAATTACCAAAAATTTAGGGAAAGTTCTAAAAGCTAGCAGGAACCAAGGAAAAATAAGATCAAACCTCCAGCTTATCTAATAAGATGGGAAAATAAGCTAAAATGCTACGGCTTATTATTTAGCTTAAGGGCCAAAACGTGGTTAACTATTTAATGAAAGGAAAGGAAAACGGATGAGCTATTGTAGCAACTTGGTAAAGGCGTTGGTGTTGTGTGTCAGAGATCACGGGTTCAAGTCTGGGCATACACCCTTTTTTTGTTTTTTTTTTTTGAAAACTCAAAAGAACAAAGCTGTAGATTAAGCTATTTTGAACAACTTTAACAAAACAACTATAAGCTAAAAGTCAATATTAAGCTCTCCAACAGCTTGTGAAGAGGCTGTTTGAAACATGGCTTTTGAGAGCCAAAAAACTTGCATTCACTAAAATAAGCACCAAATTAAAAACCAAAAACTGTCCTAGAAAGCTTATAACATGAAGAAGCTAATTTTTAAAAGCTAATTAACCTAATAACACATTAAGCTAACTAAATTTACTAATCTAAATGACAAACTCAGAAAATAACTTTAAGAGCTTAACGACTAAATAAGCTAAAAAGCACAATAAGCTATTTCAAAAGCTGAGCTTTTGAAAACTAGACAAACCACATATAAGCTATAAATCTATTTCATAAAATCAAATCCTATAAGCTAAAAATCTTAATTTAAAAACTAAGTTCTAACAGCTACTGTTTTTAGTTTTTTTTTTAAGATTTTTGATGAACTTTAAAAGCAAATGTACCCTAGTGAATAAGCTAGAAATCTAAAAACAAGATTTAATCTAACTAATCCTATATGTAATCTAAAATTTTGCTGAATTTTAGAAGCTAAATCCTAATTAAGCTAGCTAAAATTTGATCAAAAGCACTACAGTTTAAGACTGCAATGTAACCTACTGATGCACTTGGCAATAGGCAAAAACCAATATGCAGGAGACCTTAAGGGTCTCTCCTGCACTAGACACTCTCAATGAGTATGTTTAAACACAACTCAAATAAGATCCAAGCTCAAGGAGGCTTGGGTCAATTTTTTAACAATCTTAGAAAAGGAAAAATTCCCCTGGTGCAAAAACAAAGAGATTTAGCCTTAACTTTTTAATTTTTGAAATCTAACTTCTGAAATCTCTTTTACTACTGATTTTAAATGAATTAAAAACTGGTTCAAGCAATGAACTTAGCTCAATTTGACTTTTTAAGGTCAAATTGCATTAATCCAAACACCCCTTTAACTAATGCATAATCCATTTAAACTTTAGATTTTAAAATCTAGCTAGCAAAACCTAAGTACCAGATATCAAATAGCTTATAACAAGTTTGATAAACATAAATCAAAGATCAATTAAGCTAGAATCAAAGATCTACAAGCTAAGCTAATTATTTTTGGTTTTTTAGTTGATTTTATGACAGATTATGAAACACTAAGATCTATAATTATATAGCTAAAAACAGATTAAAAGACATAACTAATAAGCACAATAAGACAATATAAAGCACAAATAAGCAACTAGAAAGCAGATTAAGCAATTGATAAGCAAATAAGCAAAACTACACTAAGTATTTAAAAACAGAATTTGAAATGAAGACTTACAATAAGCTTTAGCTAAACAAAAGCTTAAAAGGCTCAAAGAGCTTGTCTACTAGCCCTGGCTTATTTAAAATAAGCCAGTAAAAGTCCATGGAAGCTCATCCTTTGCTAGCTTCCCTTCCATAAGCTCAAAATTCAATAAGTCAAGGAATTAAGCTTATTTTAAGGTTTAAGTAGATTAAAGGAACAATTGAGCTCAATCACAAGCTTAGAGACTTGTGAGAGCTTAAGATGAGCTTATGACAAGCTTATGAAACAGTACCAAAAGCTTTTGAGATATTTAAAGAGCTTATAAGTGGAAACAATTTATGAAAACTAAACTGAGGATTTTATTAATACTTAAAAACAGATTACAATGCTTTATAAAAGAGATTACAAGAGCTTGAAAAAGTAAAATTACATTTAAAAAAACTACATAAGCGCTAAAAAACTAGGTGGAGTGTGTGTGAGTATGAAGGGATTTATATAGCTAGTTGATGAAGCTTCCAGATGCAAATTTAGTTACACGCTCTCTCTTTTATTGGCCCTTAGATCATCTCTCATCATTGGATGCTATATCTCATTCGTTGGATTACTCTTGGAGCACACGGATTGCCAGCGTGGCAATCCGTGATTGTGACAGGTTTGTGCTTCTTCTGAGAGTGATTCTAGAGTAAATAACTTCATTCCTTGTGCTTTCTTCACTATCCACGTGGCATCCTTTGTTGGGTATTGGCCAATGAGAGGCTTAAGTGACGTGATACTCTGCCCATGTGTACTTCGCTACTTGAATTGTCCTTTCTAGCCCTCAATTGTGATTTGCCCCATGATTTTGACCTTGGTAATTTAAAGAAGATAGATGAATAGTAAAAACAGACTCTCGCGCCTTTTTTAAACTGTAAACATTTTAGGAGGGTGTTTGACTGGCTTATATTTAGGCTTTGACTTCGGGTTATATAAAAAGAAATGGGCCTTGGGTTGTTATAGATAACGGGCTTGGGTTATAGTTAACGGGTGTTAACTATAAAAGGTTTTAGCCCATTTAAAGTTAGGGACCAATTTTGTAATTTTGAGAATTATGAGGGACTGTTTGGTAACTTTGGGATTTTTGTCTTTTTGTGACTTTGACTTTGGTTGACCAAGGGTTGACTGAGAGTTGACCACTGTTGACTTTCTGACCTTTTTGCAAGCATTCTCCCGGCTTTTTGCGTGCTCTTCCGTTCCCGTGTTCGTGTTTGTCCGGTTTTGACCTTTTTCTTGTGATTTTTGATTTATCCGTACCTACACAATCACAAAGACAAAACAAGCAATATTCAAGCATTTAAAGCACAATTTTGTCTTTTTAGGGTTTATTTTGATATAAAACGGATATGTGTTTTCACACATATCAGCGACCATATTGTGAGTGTCTGCAAACTTTAGATTTGCCATTTGTATTAGGTTTTGATAATGGATGATAAAATTGAGTTAGGGTTTGTGATTAGAGAGTATTTGAAAGATTGAAATCGATTAAATGATTGATTGAAACCCTTAATCGAAGTATTTATGAAAATACCCTCAACAGCATTAATTTTAACCCAGTAGTAGTAACCCAACAGTAGTAAGTTATGCCTAGCAGCATTAACTTTGAGTCATCTGCATAAACTCCAACTCTATTCCAAACAGCTTTTACATCATCAATTTAACACTTTTCTTTGCTTTTCCTGCAAAATGTTAGTCTAAAACCAAGAAAACACAAGCCATAGCAATTTTCACAATTATCACAGTATTAATTATACCTAAAAATATTAAGTATAACTAAAAGTTGTAACTCAGCAGTATTAAGTATAACCAGCAGTATGAATTATACTTAACAGCGGAAACTTTTAATGACATGAATAACAATACTTATTCATACAAAACTCTACAAAAACATAAAGAGATAAAAGACTTTAAAGATTCATCATTCCAATACTAACAAACAAATATTAAAATCTACTTACATCAAAAGCTTTTGTAAGCAAATATGCAACATTCTTGTCAGTATGGATTTTAACCATTTGAATCAAAATCTTTTCACTACAATCTCTAATAAAATGATGTCTGATCTTTATATGCTTTGTTTTTTAATGAAAATCAGGACTTTAATCATGCAAATAGTACTGTTATTATCAATAAAGATCTTTGTATGCATAAAATTGTACCCATAATCAAGTAGTTAATTCTGAATCCAAAGCACTTGTCTACAGCAACTTGAAGCCGCCACATACTTACCTTTTGTTGTGGAATTTGCAACCACTGTCTGTTTCTTGCACTGCCATGATATTAATCTACATCCAAGGAATTGACAACCTCCTGTTGTAGACTTCCTATCCACGCTTGCTCCAGCATAATCACTATCAGTGTATGCTACCAAATCAAAAGGAGAATCTTTTAGATACCAAAGGCCTAATTTTGGTTGACCTTTTAAGTACCTAAAAATCCTTTTCATAGCATGAAGATGTGAAACCTTTGAATTGACTTGGTATCTAGCACAGGCATACACTGCAAACAAGATGTCAGGTCTTGAAGATGTAAGATACATCAATGAACCAATCATTGACCTATACATATGAACACCCACGTCTTCGCCATCTTCATCTTTGAGCAAAGGCTTTTGAGTTTCTATTGGTGTGCTTGCAGTCTTGACTTCTGTAAACCTAAATTTCTTTAAAATTTCAACAACATATTTATCTTGATTAATAAATATGCCATCCTTCTTCTGTTATACTTGTAATCCCAAGAAGAATATAAGTTCTCCTATAGAACTCATCTAAAATTTCTCATGCATCAACTTCTCAAATGCATTGCATAGCTCCTTCTTTGTTGAACCACTTGAACTAAAAATGATATCATCCACATAAACTTGGACCAGTAAAATATCACCTTTGTGCCTTTTGATGAATAAGTTCTTGTCAATTTTCCCTCTTTGAAACCCATTGTCCAACAGATATGTTTACAAGGTTTCATACCAAGCTCTAGGAGCTTAATGTAGTCCATACAGTGCTTTTTCAACCTTGTATACTCTATCAGGAAAGTCTGGATCTTCAAATCCTGGTGGTTGACATACATACACCTCTTCTTCAATCTTTCCATAGAGAAAAGCACTTTTTACATCCATTTGATACACCACAGGGACAAAGACTTCATCATAGTCAATCCCTTCTTCTTGTGTGTATCCTTGAGCAACTAATCTTGCTTTATTTCTTATCACAATTCCTCTTTCATCCTTTTTATTCCTAAAACCCCATTTAGAGCCAATAGCCCTTTTTCCATTTGGTAAATCCACTAATGTCTAAACTTCTTGTAACTTGAATTGTAGAAGCTCTTCCTGCATAGCCTCTATCCAGCTTGAATCCTTTAATGTATGAATTACCTTTTTAGGTTCTTCTTGTGATAAAAAGCAAGCAAACAAGCAGTTTTAAAGGTCTTTATGGTTTGTTCTTTGTTGAATAGTACTAACAAACCCATGTTCCTTCAAATTCTTTCACATTTTTCTTGTTTGTGTAGCTGATTAAAAATCTCCAATCACTTGATCAAGAGGATGATCTTTATGAATTCTTGTAGTTATAATAGGACTGACTTGGATTGTAGTATCCAAATTGTTCATGTCAGCCACTACACCATCATATTTATCATCTCTTGTGAAGTCAAATATGCTATAATCTTCCAAAGCAGGCATATTTGGATCAACTAGGAGTTTAATGCTTATTTTTTCACCAACAGCATTAACTTCATTTGTGCTAGTAGCATTAACATTGTTAATGCTATTAACATTATCTTCCTTCTCTTGATCATTACATTCACTATCTTTTCTTGGATCTTAATCAACCTTCTTTTCATCATCACTTGAAGGTTTGGATCCATCATCATGAGAACTCTTTGGATCTTGGGAATATGGTGGATCAGCAATCCATAATGGTAGCAAAATGTAATCTTTGACAGGTTATGTCTCCTTTCTAGCTTGACATGCATTATCACTTGCTTTTGTACCTGTAAAACCATTAGACTGTGTACCTGCAACAATTGGCTCATAATTTATTGTTCTTGTTAGTGCATCAATATCAAATAGCCACTCTGGTCCACTACCTACTACCTACAGCATTAGGTGTACTCTTACTGAACCTAATATGTAAGTTTTCTTCCACTATCCTTGTTCTACTATTGAATACTCTAAAGGCTTTATAATTTAAAGAGTATCCAATAAAGAAACCTTCATCAGCCTTACCATCAAATTTGCCTAAGTAATCTATGGTATTAAGAATAGTAACAAGATACCCAAATGGTCTCATAAAACTTAAAGTTGGTGTTCTACTATGAAAAAGTTCATATAAGGTCTTGTTATGAGGCTTAACTACTAACACTCTATTTTGCACATAGCAAACAGTATTAACTGCTTCTGCCCAAAAAGTAGTTGGCAACTTAGAATTAGCTAGCATAGTCGTGCAAGTTCACGTCGGATTACAAAATCTGGAGTAATGATCAAAATTGAATGTCTTTAGTCAAAAAATGACAAAAGTTGTCCTTGCCATTGAAAAGAGTGCCATGGCCTAAATAAAGTCATTCTTATCTGAAAGAGGTTGACAATAAGTTCTTTCAAAATTGACTATTTGTCCCTCTGTAAGAGGTGTTCCAGAAATGTCGGCGATCGAGTAAATAGCTCTGCGAACGAGTGGATCCATGCCTTTCGAACCAAATGCAACGCCCGTCTTCCAAATCAAAAGAAAAAGGGGGAAGAAAGATGGAGTGCAGCCTGTGGAGCACATGTAACGCACAGTCAGGCCAAACTTCTTGTTCTTGAAAAAAAATGAATATAAAATTCAAATTAATAAAAAATTAGGGCTCAATCTGAAGAGAGTCTCCGGCCCAGCACTGTATTATGGACATATTATCTTGAGGATGCCCTAAAGCGCTCATGGTATCATTATGAATATACAAACCAATACTGTGAAAGCCTAGAGATATACATGCCCAGTTAAGATGTGATATGATTGCATCACGATGCCTAAGAACACGATCTAATAGATCGTTATATCGAGTAGTTGGATCATAGTCTCAAGGTTGAAATGCTAGCCGCCAAAGTTCCAGTGCTACTGCTCTGCCTCGGAATATCTTGAATGGCCTCTGCCAACACGGAGGCCGCTCCTCTTTACCGTCCTATTACTCTTCAACTAGAGGATTGGTTAGACCGATTGGACAGCTTTCCTGAGCGAGAAAGGGAAGAAGGAAAGACATAAAATAAAGCAAGTAACCCGAAACCCTTTAAGCATGAGATTGGACAGTTGTGATTGTGCTAAAGTTTCAAAATCATCATATAATAATCTAGAAATTGTGAAAGAACTGGTCAAGGAAAAAAGCAATCCCTTCGCCCACTACCGGTTGATCCTCAGGCTTCCCCCCTCCCTTGTTCTTCCATCAACTAAATAGATTCTTAGATCTTGTTCATGAGATGCTTAAATGGAATTCTTTTAGTTCTAATAAATTAGGAGGAATTTAATGAAGAAAGCCTTTTTCGATATTTCTTATAGGCCGTAGTACCTACCCTTAGAAGACAGCTTTCACGAGCTTTTGAGTAAAGAGAAATGGCCTTCTAGAACCTCTCCCGTAGGTCGAGTGGCTTCCTAGATAGGGAGTACGATTCACATAGTTTGGGCTCCTAGAATATGGCGCCCTTGGGGCTTTCTATTTGATTGTATCGAAAGGCCTAATGAATTAGGATTTCCCTATTGGTCTAGGTCATTTCGGGGTTCGACGTACATCAACATCCCGATTGGATTAAATGGAATGACAGTTTCTCATTTCAAATCTGTAAAATCAGAATTTTAATCAAATCACACACTGCAGTATACTAGGTCTTCTAATTCGTTATGAAAATAATGGCAAAATAGGATTCAGTTGTCAACTGTCCCTATCAGAAATTAGGATTGACTACGGATTCGAGACCTTTTTATAGAGGTGGAAAGAGTTTATTATACAATACATACAAATACAATACATACAAATACAAAGTATGTAAAAAAATGAGTTCTATTTTCGCGTCTACCATGCTGCGTCTGGACTTCAAACAGTTTAGCTTTAACCATGTTAATGGGCCCATATTATTGGTTGATAGAGAATCAAAGTGGATTTTCCAATAAATTATGAAATGCTAGATCATGAACTAGAACAAAGGAAAGAGGACAATGTTCAAATATCAATGATCATATGGGATAGAACGGAAAAACAAACTACATTTCCTATCTAAAAATAAGAAAATGGATGATATCCCTTTTATTGTGTATGAAATTTATGGTTTCTATTGGTGTAAAATCACTCACCTCAATTCAAGATGAGAAGCAATTCTCCTTCGAGATCAATGTCTTACTAGAGGCTCTCCGACGGGCTAGGACACGAGTAGAGGCTATCAATGCCATTTCATAACCAGTCGGTGCGTCCGAATAATCATCGATTTATGCATTTGCAACAAATTCTTACTAAGACCGGTAATCCCCATAGACACGGCCATTCTTGGCATCTTCACTATTGCCCGTCTTCTCAAAGCCCTTCGAGAGGAAGATGAATGTCAATGTGCCATTTTCTTCTTTTGTGAACAATGTGGATATCATTTGAAAATGAGTAGTTTTGATAGAATCTAACTTTTGATTGATTCGTTCTTTATCAAAATCTTTGGAACAAATGGTTGCCCTTGAAAATGGGTGTTTTTTTGTGGAAACTAATACTAATTAAGAATGCCATTGCTGTTGATAGCAGTTTTCCCAGGTTTGGAATTCATTTTTCCTCTAAATGGAGTAGCTACCGAGATCAATGCAGTCAATTATGTGGCTCCTAGAAGTTGGTTAGCTACTTCTCATTTTGTTCTAGGATTATTCTTCTTCGTAGGGCATTTGTGGCACGTAGGAAGGGCTCGTGCAGCTGCAGCAGAATTTAAAAAAGGAATTGATCGTGATTGCCATTTTTGTTTCTGTATTCCTAATTTATCCACTAGGTTAGTCTGGTTGGTTCTTTGCGCCTAGTTTTGGTGTAGGAGATTGGAAATGATATTATTTATCTTGCATCCTTTCTTCATACGATGGTCAGAACAAAAATATTGGATACAACAAAATGGAAATTTTTGGTACATCAAGCCACGATCTGATAGGGCCGACACTGACACTGAGAGACGAAAGCTAGGGGAGCGAATGGGATTAGATACCCCAGTAGTCCTAGCCGTAAACGATGGATACTAGGCATTATGTGTATCGACCCGTGTAGTGCTGTAGCTAACGCGTTAAGTATCTCGCGGGAGGTACTAAATAAATGACTAATTGAATCGGGATTTTGAGCATAAAGATTCCACTGACCTGTAAAAAGTAGGCCTAGCCCTTAGGGATGTGGTAATACATCTAAGAAATTATTCCATCGAACGTACTCCCTTCTGGATGCAGGAATCGCGACATGGACTAAATGTCCTGTCCAAGCCAAGGAACTTACGCCGAAGAGTCCTGATAAATGATGATTAAGATGAGATTCTGCATTTTTAAACCAAGAAACATCCCAGGTAATTCAGTCGTATGGTTCTTCATTATCCGCATATGGACTTTTACCCAAAAGCGGTATATAAGGCGTACCCAGTAAAACTTACAAGTAAACCAGATATAAAGATGGCGACTAGGGTTGCTGTTTCCATTATTATATAATTTCAAGACGTGGATCAAGGACATTTGGAATTTCATCTCTGATGATACTTTTTAGTTAAAGATAGTAATGGGGACAGTTATTCTATCTATTTTGATATTGAAAATCATATTTTTGAGATTGACAATGATCATCCTTTTTGTAGTGAAATATTTGAATATCAATCTCATCGATATCATCGATCTCATAAGTATCATACCAAATCCCATCAATCGAATCACCTTTTCAAGAAATATGAGCAAATCAACTTCGATTCTTGAATAATCCACATCACTTCTGCTTCTATTGTAACAAAATATTCCCCTTTTATGTGGAAAAGACCTGTATCAATAATTATGATTTTACGTATGGACAATTCCTCAATATCTTGTTCATTCGCAATAAAATATTTTCTTTGTGCGTCAAACATTCCTAGTGTTAGTTTCTGTTTTTTACAGATGTCTCAAAATGTTTTTTGGAGTTATTGCGTATTTTATTAATTATTATATTCTAAATTCGATTAGAATAATTCATAATTACGTATACTATAAAAAGTGGTGGACAAACAAAAGAGGAGGGGAAAATTTGTTGAGTAAATAGAACTTCGTCAATGAACCTATAAAAAATATTATAATTATTAAGAACTCAATGGGACCTTCTACCTTAAATCAGACAAACAAAGAAGGGAATTCGTTGAGTTCTTACGCTTTCATGTCTACAACTCAATTCATTAGATTACTACAGGGATGAACCCAATCCGGAATATGAACCATAAAAGAAAACGCCTACTAAACTGATCACAAGAATACCAGCTACAGTACCTATTATCCAAAGAGGAATTCTTCCAGTAGTATCGGCCATTTATCCCACTTCCCTCCACATTTTATCAAGTGGTCATACTAGAGACATAAACAGTCATGGATAATTATCAGATGAGATCCTTCCAAATGGGCTAAAAGAGAGAATACCTAGAATAATTAGTCTATTATTTTAGTTGTTACGAAATGCTATAGTTCTTACATATGATTTTTGAATTTATTCAGAAGTAATTCGCGAGATCATGCACCCTTCTTACAATGCCTTTGTCATTTGATCCAATAGTGTTCCGTAACTGAAAATCCATAACCGCAATTGCTACGTTAATACCGTTTAATTGCCCTATACCTGTAATTTACCTTTTATAGTTTATAGAAAAAAAATTGACCCCTCGTCAAGAGTATAATATACTATCTCCCAACTCCTTCAGAGAGACAATCGGGAAAGGGTACATTTTCTGAAAGATCCTGGCTTTCGTGCTTTGGTGGGTCTTTGAGATCCTTTCGATGACCTATGTTGTGTTGAAGGGATATCTATATAATCCGATCGATTGGGTAAAGCCCGCGGTATCAGCGGAACCGGGGAAAGTATACAGAAAAGACAACCTCTCTTGTGCGTCTACGTACCCATCTTACCAATACTGATTAGCTTAAGACTGATAATCTTAGTTAGATAGCATCTATTGTCTATCTTAATTCGCTTAAAGCCTTACTTTCAACTCGGCCTCCCGGTCAGTATATCCGAGTTCGACACTAGAGGTGCGTCCTTCCCGGTCCTCTCGCACTAGGGAAAGGTCCTCTCAATGCTCTAACGCCTACACTGGATATGGACCGAACTGTCTCACGACGTTCTAAACCCAACTCAAGTGCCGCTTTAATGGGCGAACAGCCCAACCCTTGGAACATACTACAGCCTCAGGTGGCGAAGAGCCGACAGGATAAATTTGTCCCCTTCCTCTGTTTTCGCCTACGTATATAGGATATTTTAAGAAGTAAGTGTCTTTCTTAGTAGCGGGGTCCGGGGAAAGAATAGGAAAGGTGATTTCATTATATTTCTGACCAAGAACAGGGCCTATGACAAGAATATTTTTTTGATTGGGGCGATCTTATGGACAAGGGGACAAGTGAAGCATCGCTTTTGGGTGCAGGCAGCCCTCTACCATCTATCC
>BQNB010152805.1:0-10890 GCA_026074375.1 Tanacetum coccineum
TAGAAAGTAATTGTGTTTGAAGGTGTTGTCTTTTATGTGTTTTAAGTTGTGAACTACACAGGATTTTACAATTCTTGATTAAATCGGGAAGACAAATAAATGTTTCACAGGATTTTATAAATCACAAAAATAAACCGTATAATTTTGTATTAGCAAGTTGAGTTTTAAACTTTTGTCCAAGTGAGATTGCAAATTTAGTTGCAAAGTAGAAACTGTGAATTCGGTTGACAAAGAGAAGATTGCGAATTTGGTTGTCAAATTAAGTATTGATAATTCGGTTGCAATAGAAAAATTGCTAATTCGGTTGCTTCAGAAAAACTGCCAATTCGGTTGCTTCAGTAAACTGCCAATTCGGTTGCTTCAGTAAACTGCCAATTCGGTTACAACATAAACTGCTATTTCGGATACAACACAAACTGCCAATTCGGTTACAACAGAAATTGCTAATTCTGATACAACACAAACTGCCAATTCGGTTACAACAGAAATTGCTAATTCGGATACAACACAAACTGCGAATTCGGATACAACAGAAAACTGCTAATTCGAATACAACAAAAAACTGCTAATTCGGACACAACAGAAAACTGCTAATTCGGATAACACTAGGACGAGACTCAAAATCTTTAAAACACAAAAAGACACATTTTTGATTGTTTTTTCTTAAAATTTCTTGTACAACTAGTATTACTAAACCTATAGGTACCTTAAAAATGTAAACTTTATGGTTTTTAAGCCAAAAATTTCAAAATCAAGATTTTTACTTTATAAGGTTTTTCGAAAGTAAAAGTTGTAAAAAATGATGTTTTTCTTGTTTCAAAGCCTATACACCTATATCCTAAAGATACTAGATCAATATTACCTAGGTAAATGATCTTTTAGTGTACAAAGTAGCTTTGAAAACAACAAAAAATAAGAAAAAGACGTACGGTATGAAAGAAAAAAATGAACCAAAGAGAAACAAACACAAAGACTAAACAAATCACTCCATGGCTCTTGATACCCATTGTAGAACAATCAAATAACATACATGGAAAGAGGAAGAGAGGTGTTTCTAGAGAGAGAGAGTGGTTGGATGAACATTTTAGAGAGAGAAAGAAACAAAAGAGAGAACTTTGTATTATGTGTGTGAATTATGAACAACCAACCTCCCTTTCCATGGCATGGAAAGGGTATAAATACTATCCTAGTGGCCGGCCATGGAGAGCTTGTGGGATTTCCATTAGACTTTTGGCCCGGTTAGCTTACTAAATACTCCCTTCGTTCTAGTTTACATGTCCCTGTTTGACTTTTTGGGTCTTTCTTTATCAACTTTGACCTTAAATAATTTAGTTTGTGTTATTTAGTATATGATGCAAAATATATGAATGGATTGAGTTTTAAATGTATATTCCATTGGTATAATTTTCATCAAGTCTTATATAACACAAAAAAATTTATTTAAGGTCAAAGTTGATAAGGAAAGACCCACAAAGTCAAACAGGGACAAATAAATTGGGACAGAGGGAGTAATACATTATGGACTACGAGCTAGAAACATAAAACACGTGGAGTAACCGATCCTTTTTTAGATTCCTAACAAACCCAGATGCACATCGGAAAACAACATGAAATTAAAGATATGAAAGAAGTTAGTAAGAGTAAACAATAACAACCAACCAATAGATAATAATTGATCTATTGTAACAGGAAAATTAACAGAATCAAGAAAACAAAGAGATTAGGGTTTTGATACAGTAAAACCCTAAAATTAAGAACTGCCAAAATCTTGATGATCAAACAATCAATCAACACTATTGACTATCAATTGATCGTAAAAACCAAAAACCCCCAATTTTAGAAAACCCTAAAAATTGCAATATCACAGATCAACCAAGAAACCACTTAATCGATCAATTCAACAAATAATCAAAGGATTAACACCTCAACTTATACCGATGTGAACTCAAAACACAAAACCTTAAAAAAAAATTGAAACCCTGATTTTTTTAAAAACAAATCGATCTGTAGAACCTTAGAGGGGGGTGAATACAGTTTTCTTGACTTCTACGAAGTTTATAAAACTTAAAGTCTCGAAAGAGCCGAGTTGTGTGCTAATCTACTTTATGGTAAGAACAATGAGTAGATAGAGAGAAAGAGAGACACCACGATATATACTAGTTCGGGAAGGGGGGTTTAGTCCTTCGGTACGTCTAGTTGCGATTCCACGACTTCGATACTACACTAGTATAATCCTTATGTTGGACTATAAACCATATTACAATTAACTCTACTGATGTTAATCAAACTATTTTGAATATTTAAACTATAACTAAACAAGAATACAATGTGAGGTGAAAAGTCATTCGTAATATACATATTTTAAATAAACACCCCTATAAGATTTAAGACTTAAACTAAACCATATATCACATTTCTAAAGCCTAAGGAACTAATCAGCATAGAGTCATTGACTTATTTTAAAATCATACTGAAAGATAGTTGTAGCTCATATGTTATTAGTTATAAGATTAACATAAGTACCCGATTTTCTTTTTAGGCCTTAAAATACAAAAGTATATAAATTACTAACCCGTGAATTTGCCGATACTTTCAAAATTCGGTTTAAAGTTATAAGTAGATCTAGAAAGTGTGACACCCGTGATCAAACCAGGTTAGTTTAACTAATAGTGTTAGACTAACTAGGTGTTATGTGATTTGAGTTTTTGTGTGCAAGTTCATTTTGTGACTTTTGATATTATGTGATATATAGTATATGAGTTGCATTTTATGTGGGAGATATTGGAAATGAGGAATTTAGTCATTTTATTTCATTTGAAATGATGACCATGAGATAAAAGTTCGTTAGTCATCAAGTTATTTATAAGGGTTGAAATAATTAACGTAGCATGCATCGTTAATTTTGCTTCGAGATTATTAAGATTTGATAATTTAATTATATAGTGAGCAATAAAAATATTTTAGGAAAATTATAGGATATATATAAATTTATAGATAGAGTTTTAGGTGTAAATTTTAAAAGGTTTTCAAGTAAATATGTTAGATATAGTTTTGTAATAAAAAAAACATACTATATAAAATATTTATTTATTTACAGCCTAAAATAAGGGAAAAATAAAATAATATATTGAGGGGTTGTTAAGCGCGCTTCAAAAAAAAGAAAGGAAAAAGTGAGGAAAAAAAGCCCAAGTTTAATTAGGAAACAAATACACCAAATCTTTTATAAATACTCCTTTAAACACAAACTCTAAAATACTTTTCTCTTCTCCTCTCGTTGTGTGCGTCGACCAACCTCAAGACCAACAGGGAGCCATCAAATATTATTTTGTGAAGCGGTTTTGGATTAAAAGGTTTTGCGTATAACCCTTTTTATAAAACTTCTTTTAATTTAAAATTATGTAACTATTTAATTGATGGAATTAGGGTTTCATAAAAACTCAGTAATTATGTATGTATGATCATTAAATATTAATTAGGTTTTAATTAGTAGCGTATCTATGCGTTTGATTAGGCTTAATTAGTGTTAAATTCGAAGTTGAATCTGGGCAGAATTTTTGTTTGAGTCATAACTCGGTCATACGGATGAGTTTTATTGAGTTTCTTTGCTCTAAAATTAACTAAAGAGAGTCTACTTTCCAATGAATTTAGTTTCGTGAATTGAAAGTGAGTGGAAGTCAATCAAACCATTTTTACAAGATTCGTAGTCGAATCTGAGTTTTCTGGACAGATTTGTTTTGTGTTTGTGAGGTCAAAAACCCTATCAAAACATTTTTCTTGGATGTGAAATTCAATAGTTGGGTTTTTTTTTAAAAATAAAAAGGGGGTTTTTTTTTTCCAAGGTTATTAGTAACCTCTGTAATTTTTCTATATTTTTCCAAAGTGTTTAAGTATTTTTAGAAAAATCAAACATTTTGGTGTGCGAACAGATATGTTTTGGGACAGTTTGTGTTGTCGAATTTTTGAAAAATAGTAAAGCTTGTCAAACCCTTCTGGAAAAATTCAAGTAGGTTTAGAACACATTAAAGTTGATGTAAATGGGTTTTGGAAGTCAAAGGAGGTCGTTTGGTAGTTTATAAAAATTCATAAAGTGACTTTAATTTTCTACGATAAACTAAAAATGTGAACATTAGTTTATAACATAGTTAGAGCTTTGTTAAGTGTGGGAAACATGTTGGGATGGTCATAAATGTATTCTCAAACATTAGTGATCCATTATCTGAAGTTACATAGTTAAGGTTATAAGCCTTGACCGTGTGTAACCCGTGTTATATAATTATGTAGATATTTGCTTGGATTTTGTGCGCGTGTGTAAGCTTTAAAGGTGAGTTTCTCATAGCCCCTTTTTAAATGTTTTCTTAGGGTGAAAATGGATACAAAATTGTTTTGAAATTATTTTCCTTGATGTGTTTAAATGGTTTTTTAAATTGGGTTATATTTGGACTGGTTTGTTGCTATATATATGCGATGCATATTATGTGTGTAAGTTTATATGATACATATGTGGATACATGGATTCTGAGTTGACGTGTTGCATTCCTGCCAAATGTGGAACTCTTATTGATGATACATGGATACTATGTTAGCTTGTTGTGATTGGATCGAGGGTAACACCTACCTACAATGCGATATGATACATTATGTTGTGATATGGGATTCATGATGCATGCTTATAACCTTATAATTGTCCATTGATTTATATGTTCACACTTATTATTTGTTAAAGTCTAACTTGTGCTAACTAACGTAATGTTGACTCTTGAGAGTTTCCATTTTTAGGTTTAGTTGGCGAAGCTTAAGAGGTTGATGTTGCTTGGCTAGTGAAGACTTTAGGCTTCCCTGTATTGAAGACTTATTGTATCATTTACATTTTTATTCTGATATATACTTTCGTATATGGTACTTTGTTATTTTAGATTTTCATTTATATGACTATGTATTGATGTGTTTTGATTAACCTCGATACAAGTCCCCTCTTGTGTCAGGTGTCATCATGACATTTTGAATTATTTATGCATTTAGTTATTCACTATTGTGACATCAATGTGTTGTGACGATGCCTATTGTGTTACGCCTCGTGTTTCTGTTTTAGCGGGGGTGTTACAACAAGCTATAAGGAAAGTTAAATTATCACAAACTAAACTATCTCTAATAACTGTAAAAGATAAAATTTTAAAAAGGTTGCGCTATAAACAAAACTTTCACGCGCCGTAAAGACTAAATGAGGTCTCAACACCATGTGAAGGCACATGTAGTTATGTTGGAGAGTACACGATGTATGCGTGCCCTAGTTTGGGAGAAAACAACAAGATACTTTCACCCGTGTATGCTTTAGGACAGGCTCAGTCATATGGTGGCCTCACGCTTCAACAATTTAAATTCAATTATGGGGTTACGTGTCGTGTGTTATGAGAAGGGCACACGCATTAATGGACTTGCAAAATGAAATTAGGCAAACCAATCACTCTTATACAAACGTAAAAAGAAATTCTTAAACGACTCTAAAAAACAAAAACTAACTATACAAATATTACTTCTTTGCATCTAAAATTTCACACTTGCTCCTCGGACAACGCGCCAAAACTTAATGGTGTGAAATTAGGATTTATATATTTATCTTACCATGTCCTTTATACTTTCACATCATTACGGGGGTTTAAAGTATACCCGTTCGTATAGTTATAGAGAGTCGGTAAGGACAGGATCATTCATGAAGAAGCGGATTGATCCTATGTAATCTAGCAGGTATTTAAATTTATTCAACTAGCGTTTTAAATCTGCGATTATGTATTTCGGACTAATGACTAGAAAATTAAATAACACAAAACAAATAGTAAATAATAAAGGTAAGATTAAGAGATAAAGGAATGCCCCCCTTTTCATTCCCCTAAAGTTCATCAATGACATAGTCCTAATTGCAATGTTCATCTAATCGTGTGTGAGTGAGTCTTTGGTAGAGGCGTGTTAGTATGGTCGCTACCACTTCTTGCTTCTTTTTAAAAGCCCGGATGCGCCATTCCATGTCTTGCCATCCTAAGCTAATTGCCCAATCATTAAGTTACTTAAATGATATATGTAACCTATATTTTTGTATGGGTGTCAAACCACTTAGTTTTCTTGATAATAAATAAAGATCCCTCCCAGTTCTAATAACATTATTACCGGTACTAAATCGTGAACCCTATTGTCTACCACTTTTAACCAGGTGGTGGCCTTGTTATCGATATTCACCACCATTAAACATATTTGCCAAGGTATATTAATAATTTATATATGTGCCTTTCACTAGCCCCGTATACTAAACAACTATAATCAACTAGTATCCATGGTCTATGCAAAGGCATAAGTCTTTAGAAGTACATAAATCATCCAAGACACGATATAATAAATGAAAGAACTATAATCATTGAATCAAAATAGGTTCATAACAAGGCAAGCACAAAACGCTTAGCCTCTCATAACAAAAGATAAACAAAGATTATTCAAAGTAAACAAGATAATCAAAATCATGATGTAAAACTCATAATAAAAGGTTGTTTGATGTATAAACCTGCACTTCTAGGATCTTCCTTTTTATCTTCAGCCTCCAAAACGCTCCAATGAACTAGCGTTTTAAAGCTTGTTGAATAAGTGGAGAAAAATGTGGTATTTATAGGCAAAAAGCCCTAGGGCACGTTCTCTCTACACGGTATATGCTTCTTGATGGCATACGCAGTGTGCCTCTAGATAAGTACATCTACGTCATTATCTCTTCAGGTCCTTATAGCGTGTGCATGGATGAGGCATACAATGTAAGGGTCTTCAGGCCTAGAACTTATAATTCTTTGATGATAGCTCATACGTTGTGTGATCTAGGATGGCATACACCATGTGCAAAGTTTGGAACTATGGCTTCGTCACTTCATGGTTGAATTTGCTCGTTTTTCGGTCTTTTTCGTGAGAATTCATCTTTGAAATAAATACCAAAATAGAAATTTACACTAAATTAGCATAATATAAAAATCATAATATGCAAAAAGGATGAATTATCATGTAAATATTATAACAAAAACATGTATAAATTAGGAGCTATCAATTGCCATAAGACATGTTGCGTCATTTTTCAGTTGATCACCGTCTTCACTGTCGCTCCAAGCTCCACCAACGAATGCCTTATTTTCCTTAGGATGTGGAGTATCACTTATGAAGTGATTCTTGTCCCTGAAATTATAACACACACTTCCTTGCCTTGAGCTTTCAACACCTTTGTTTCCATTACCACGACATCTTCCAACTTGTTGCCACCATTACCAAATCAATTTCCATGACCAAACCTATTACCCTTCCTAAAGAACTTCCTAAAGTTCCACGCCATCAAGTTGAAATCTTCATCCTCTTCTTCACTTCCATCTTGACTGTCACTATCATCACTAGTTTGATCCCTAGTGACTTTAGCTTTAAGAGCTAATGACTTAACATTTTCTTTAATGTTCTTAGAAACTACCCCATCATTTATTGAGAACATTTCATAGATCCCTAGTGACTTTAGCTTTAAGATCTAATGACTTAACATTTTCTTTAATGTTCTTAGAAACTACCCCATCATTTTTTGAGAACATTTCATAGACCTTAAGGTTACCAATTACCTCGTCAAGAGGAAATTCTGCCAAATCCTTTTCTTCTTCAATCTTCGTTACCTTAGGCCGCCATTTCAAAAGAAGAGCTTGAAGAAACTTTCTCACATGATTTTTGTTAGAGTAATATTGATGTAAAGATTTAAGACTAGTAACAATAACATTGGACCGTGTAAAACCACTATCAATAGTTTCTTCATTGAGAATAAGAATCTTTTCATATTGTTAAATAAGAATATCAATCTTGGAATCCTTGACCTGTGAGTTACCTTGATGAGTGATTAAAAGCGTATACTAAATCTCCTTGGCGGTTTTACACATATAAACTCGCCTATTAATATAAAAATTCACGTAAAAACGATATTTATATTTAATGATCTTCGAGTTTTGATAATAACAAATATAATGTTAAGCTACGTAAAATTTTATGTAAATAAGTTATTAGTCGTAAGTTTACTTGCCGACGATAAATCTCTTAAGGTATAAATATGGCATTATAAAGCGTAGTTAATGATCAAAGAAAAATATTTTTTCTTGCATACAAAATTAATCATTTGCATAATTCATTACTAATTAAATGATTTCAAGTAAACACATGAGTAATTATAAACTAGTTATATTAATCAGTAAGACAAAATAGGATTAACCATAAATGGAAACAATCTTTTCAAATATAGAAAATCTTTCCATTTTCATGTTAAGAAATATTTTCTTCTAGAAGAATCTAATAAATCTGATTTCTAAGTACATAAGAATATCTTGTAAAGATTTGGGGTTAATCACTAAAATACAACATAACAGCTAGCTGCTACATACGGATCTACCATAACCAAAGACGGATCCATGATACGCAGATCCATGGATTCGTGTAGCTGGCAGCTTGGGATAGATTTTGAATTTTAAAATTTGCCGATAAATTAGAACCAAATGTTTTCATTTGCTTCACCTTTTTCTAACTTTTCTCTTGTATATTTATTTTCTCTCATACCTTCTTTGATCATTATACTTGTTATATAATCCATTACAAGTGATCCCATTATTCCACTCTTTAGTGAAGAACACAAAGAATATTTTAAGCTTCAAGTGTTATTAGTTTAGTTGAGTCATTACACTTGTGATATATATCCACCTTCATCTATTTGTCTTGTGTTATAGGTCTTAAAATAAGTAATGATCGAATCAAATAAAAGTCATTTTTTATATCATTATATCCGTCACTTTATTATATCATTTATCCTATCTGTTTTGCCCACTTTTAAATAATTATTGCATTATTTGGTACTTAATTGCTTTAAAGTTGATAAATGCAGTAATTCAGGAGTGTTTTGTGAAGACAAGCTAAAAGGCGCATAATTTGGAGCTAAAACAAAGATATTTGAAGAATGCTAATTTCTAACCAATACGCCGTATCCAACAAAAGATATACGGCGTATCCACGCCAAGACTTCACAAGAAAATGTGTTTGACCAATTCCCAATACGGTGTATCCCTTCTGTCTACATACGACGTATCCATGAAGATAACTATTCGAAGATACAGTAAATCAAGTATATCACTGATTGATTATAAACGTAGCGTGCACTCCAAGGAATCCAGCCCAATACACCGTATCAACCTAGCCAGATACGACGTATCAAGTCTTTTTCAGACACTATAAACAGAAGACTCAAAAAACAAGTTTTCAGTGTGCAATATCATATTCTTTATACCATACTCATTAAAGACGAATTTCAGAAGAAAAGATCAGCCATCAAGGTCAAGCATTGATCACGAATCCATAGAAGACATCGTGTAATTTTTATTCTCTTAATCGTTCGATTTTCAATTTTTTGATTACGCTTGTTTAATTATAATGGTTGTAGGCTAATACCCTCGGGTATTAGCCATCTTAATGAAAGTCTAATGTTTGGTTTGTTTTAAAATCGATTTCTTAATTTATCGTTGATTATTTAATTATGTTTATCACCTCATACTTGTTTATGTGTTTGAATATGCGACCTATCATTCAACTGGATCTAGTGATACGAATCAAGTAATCTAGATACCGAGACAGCTCTCCATATCGTGTTTCATATTACTGGACCAATAGGATCACAAATAACGTTTTGTCTTTGTCTTTAAATTATGAGCTTAGTTGGACCGGTAGGTGACCCGTTTATGTTTCAGCAATCATGCTCTTAATTGACTGATAAAGATTGAAATAGTAGACTACCGGTATATAAAACACCGTCAAATAATAAGTGGGTAAAGTCCCGTTGGGCTAGGGTTTTAACAGGATCACCACTGCTTTGATTCCCTAACATAGATTATAATTAAACTAAAGGATGCTTTATGCGGATGCGTTAATTGTGACAGGATTAGTCGTGTCTAGGTCTTAGGATGATGTCCGCCTAAGTCTTAAGAATGATATGCCGCTTCGAGATAAGTAAATCATTGCACTAAAACAAACAAACCAACATTGAACTAGATTTAATATGGCTAATACAGTTTTCTATCATTTGGCTTGTACCTCTTTTCTATCTTCTAATTTTCTTCTTTTATGTTTATTGTCTATTGTGTTGATATTTGTTTCCACCAAACCTGTGCCAGTCTCTCAGGCTGAAAACCCCCATATCATTAGACAACGTATATAGCATAGGTTTAACAAGTAAATAGACTAATTAAAATACTGATAGAATACATGATTAATGTTTCACTCTTAGTGTTTGACACCCTACTTATCGCGAAACTCCATCTTGACTGGGTACACTGCCCGTTAAAGTGTTGTTTTAGGTTTGTCGACTAAATATAAATTTAAAACTTGATAATCAAATACTTGACACTACATGACAGCACATCATTCTGCTCCATGAAAGAGTCACTATCCCCGTAGGGAATAAGAGATGGGGAGGGAGACTCAACCATAGAATCAGCAGAGGGAGTGGGATTGCCACTCAAAGAATTGTTTTCAATAGGAAATTTATCGCACAAAGAATCAACAATATCAATTCTATAAAAAAAAATGGTCGGTACGTCCCGTAGGTTTCTCCAAAGCTTGAAAATTTTCTTCTTGAAGTCGTGATATATATGGAATCACTAGTTACATTACCTAAAAAAAAAATTAGCATGACTTTTGTAAAGATCACTAGTTACATTACCTAGCGCACTATAACCCATGATGAATATTGTGAGAATTAAGCTTATTCCGTTTCTAATTGCTTACTAAAAATTCCACAAAATTGTGAGTGTGTCGGTGATGTAGTGGACTTTAGAACTTAGCCTGGTATATCACTCAATACCG
>BQNB010152806.1:0-15721 GCA_026074375.1 Tanacetum coccineum
TGACCTTTTGCCTTGGTTAAGGACATTTGGTTGAGATTTGCATTTGTGTTATTTTATATATATACTATATCACGAATCAGTGTCCTAATGAGATTTATAATGATGATCTATTCTGGCTCTAGACTGGATTTATGCACTTTGGTTTTAGTACTCGGAGGCTGGAGCTGACTACCACCTATTCAATATCAACAATCTTGGAGGGAGATGTCAATAGAAAACGTGTGTATCTCCGTGACAAATGAGACAAGTTTCTTTTCAGAGAAACTCGAATGGTTGGGAAGGGTTGTGCATTGCATCACTGGTTCCATGACGACTTTCTTCAATACCAACAATCATCTTTGTGATTTTGATAGATTATGTATTGGCCCGGTTTCTGCCTAAGTTGTGTGGAAGACTTCTTTCTTTTCACCCTTTATCCGTACATTTCTTTTTAATTTTTCAACCCCTTCAATGCTTACCAAGACGTCATCACTAACACTTTGTTGTCATTGTTCCAGTGTTAGCTCAACCTTAGTCGGCATTCTTCCCTTATATCATTCATCTCCAATCATACCTAAGGACTTCTATTCTAACTATGGAATTTCCATGGGTAGATCCCCCCGGTTCTGGTTGGATCATAGGACTTATACCTAACCTTAACCACCTTATGACTTCATCGACGTCGTAAGTTAATTGGTTGTGGGTACAAAGATCGAACCATAAAACCTTTGATACAAACATTTTTAAATACTCCCCCTACACATGTGCTTCGAGATTCGAAATTGTTTTGCACATGAAGGAAAGAGTTGCACTTGGATTCTTAAAGATCACATTCTTCTATATCATATTCTAATCACATTTTCTCCTCTTATTTAAATAATAAATCTTTAGTATTTGAAATACCAATTGATTAAAATTTATTGACATGAAAAGTTTAATGGGGTGAAAAAGTATACCACGATATTGCATGCATACATTTTTTTGATAGCTCCTCTTCAACATAGTATGTGGGATACCACTAATTTTTAAAACTTGAAATTACAAGGAAAAATGATATGACACCACAAATATGTTGAAGATTGAGTGAGATGCCTTAGTGAACAATGTATATTATTAATTGAGATTGTAATTTCCACATTTTAATTTTACAAAATGTTTTTGGATACATAAAATTGACACGTATGAGATATACCCAAAAGACATTAAAAGGCTTTGTTTTAAAAGCTCCCCCTCAAAAATTGATTGACTTGTTACGATGACATTTTTGAGTATTATTTTACCAATTATGCCATTTATAAACATTGAATATTGTACCAATTGTTAAATATATTGAGGAAGGGAGTGTTGAACACACAATTTTAACAAATACCACTTATTATGGAAAGATACCACAAATTATATTGTAAACAATTTGACATTGAAAGTTCTTTTTGACAAATTGTGTTCAATGATTTTTAAAAACCATGATAGTAGACTTCTCTTCTATTTGAAGAGTAAGCGTACTTATGCATACACTTCCCTAATATTTTGGATCGGGTTACAATCTGGGATAACTGTAAGCCATTGTCATTAGCTCAAAACTTTTGAATGTTTTGTATAGATGCTCAAGACCGAGAACATTGACTTTCTCGTTCACAGGATAAGTTATCTTTAAAGATACACTTTCCTTACATTGAGGTCTGAGTTATGTACTGGTTTGCACATAAGTCAATAAGAAAATTTAGAAATGACATGTTTTGAAACGTTTGAACTCTTGCTCGAACTTCATTTACACTAAAAAATATTTATAAATCAAAATAAAGAGAGAAAAACAAAAATATTTACAAGTCAAAGTTTCCATCAGTAGTGACAGTTGTTTCTAGAGTTGAAGTAGATGAAGTTGAATCTGGTTGTTGTTAACGTTTATTGGATGTATCAGCAGTAGGAACAACGAAAGACTTTGAAATAACTTGATTTTCTCCATTTGAAATATTCGTCAAACAAATGATCGAATAGACTTTCCAACTCTATCATTAACATCATGACTATCATATCTGTTGTAGGAACTTTTGTTGACATTGTGGTATGAGGCTTGAACCGTGTTGTTCAAACATCATTTGACATTAAGGTTCGAGGCTTGAACTGTTGTGTTTAAATATCATTTGACATTATGGTCAGTTGTGAATCCCTTGTAACACTGGTTTTTGAGATATCATTCTTTTTAGCAACCACACTCTGAGATTTTCCTTCTTGACATTATATGATGTACCTGCACTTAAATCAATACTTTGTTTCTTTTGAACATTGATTGATGTACCTGCACTTAAATCTAAAGTTTGCTTGCATTCATGAATTTTACAGATATCTACATTGGAACCATGTGGGGGTTTACTGTCAACCTTACTCGTGCAAGAGTCGAGTAACTTTTCTTATTGGAGCGGAATCAAACTAATACCAAACAATATTCAAAAATTTACCAGTGGTTTCAAACCTAAGACAGATCTAGAGTTAGGTTTTCTTGTACATATCAAAAGACTTATTAGGAGAAAATCTATATCCTGTAAAGACCCCCTTACTAGGTTTCTGAGTATGACTCTTCTGTTCTACAGGTTTGTTACTGTTGCTAGTCTTATGGGATTTAACCTTAGCACGTGAATTCACCTCTTTCAGCAATTTTGTTATACAAGCATCATGGTTTGCATTAAAGACACATTTTTGACATGTTGCACAAACAAAGTGCTTAGAATCCGAAAAAGGACTAGAATTCCTAGAGTGATCTACTAGTGGCACAACATTTAACGTTACACAACTACTCTTAGATACAGGCAAACTCCTAGTTGTTTGATTGTTGATCCTAGGTTTTGGTTTGCTACCATTAGTAGTGTTTTGTAGCCTAGTAGAATGCATCACACTCGATTTTGAATTCCTATCTTTTTCTTGTGTCTTTTTAGCTTCTTCTAGATAGTAATTATGAACCATGTCATTTGAACTAAATCTTAGCATGTTCTTAGAACTATTCCTAGATTCGCTAGATGCAATCACATGATGAGGTTTTGCAAAAGCAGATTCTCTTCCCTTAGGCAAATAATGTTGAGTGACTGGCTTTGACAAATCTTTTTTCACATCAACTTGGGCAAACCATGATTTTGAAATTTAAGGTCGTTCAGATTTAAATGCATTCGGTTGTCTAACAACTGATTGTTTTCTAATTGATTGTAAAACTGGTTTCCCCAAGAATGATGGTTTTGAAAACTTAGTATCTACACTATTTCCTTTTAACTTTCTTAATTTGTTTTTCAAAGCAGCAATTGCAAAAACCTTTTCTTGAATCTAAGCATTTTAAATATATTAATAGCAACAAAGAAAGTGGTCTGTTCTTATAGTTTAGATCTCGTTATGTTAAGTCGAATCATACAAATCTTTGTAATGCTATTCAAAAGTCTCATTTTCCTTAAGTAATATAGCCACACTATGTTCTAATTCGATGTTTATTATTTCATAAGCATCAATTTCCTTTTTCATTTTGGCTTTATTACTTGATTCATTCAAAATTTGACCATGTTGTCCTAATTTTAAAGCATGATTTTGATATTTAAGTTCAAGAGCAATACAATGTCCTTTCATTCTTGAAAATCTTTTTGAAATTGGGCAACAGTCTTTTTGAGACAAATATTTTCAGACTTGAGAGATTGGTTTGAAAATTCAGTTGTCTTGTTATTAAGTGATGAACTAAGCAAAGGACTTATAACTTGACATTCTTTAGTATACTAGTCAACCCTATTGTGGTATATCCTATATCATAACACGGGGTCGATTCTTGGATTTGGCTAGTTTTAGAGAGAGAGAAAACACACTTGAGAGAGAATATATAGAGAGAGAAAGTATTTTTCTATTAAGAAAATAATAACTAGCTTGCCTCTTCCAATGTTGAAGAGGCTTTATATATAGTCTTTACAATATATCCGTGTATTCATACCCGACTTAAACGGAAAAAAAAATGTTTATAATAAACTATTAAAACTACGAGCTATAATTAAACAGTAAATTCACGGCGTGTGACAGGGTCCTTTTTCTAATATCTACAATCTCCCCTAAGGGGAGGTCACCCTGAAAAATACCAAAACTTTAATCCCTTAGTCTTTAGCTCGTCGACATTGATAATCTTGTACATTTGGGATGTTAATCTTTTGATTCATCTTACGCTTGTATTTGACTGTGATCTTGAGCTTTCTCGAGATCATCGACCAAACATAATCTTTCATCTCTTGTGATGGATTGCCATCTTGTGCACTTCGTGAAGAAATGCATGACATACAGAGTTTGCGGGAAGCTTTGGTTTGACACCTTTATGAGGTCTTTCCATAACATTCATAACAAGTGTTTATGGTCGTGTCTAAGAATTCAGTTATTAATTGACATTTCTCGAACTGGGTATTTCTCATCTCCAATTCCATCTTTAAATGTATCCTTGTAATGGAAAACAGTTATTACTAAAAGAGGAAAATTGATTTGAAAAAAGACAGACTAAGTGTTTCTTATGAAAGACTTTTGTAACACTCGGAGAGGTTTGATTGTTTTGTCAAATGATCAATAATCTGTCAATTCTTGTAATAGACAAGATGATTCACACAGAATCGCACCATCGTGTCTTTCCAGTTTGTCCACAGATTGTTTCTTATAGAATAGCACAAGTCACTACCTGAGCTTGTTTGATTTTGGGGCTCTAGCGGGATTCATCTTCATTGTGTGAAAAACCATTCGTTTTCACTCGGATGTTTGGCATATCACAATGAATAATGGTAGGACTCTTAGGTAGACTTGTTTCCACATGTCGTGAAGATAGAGAATTAGATATTGTCCTAAAGAGATTAATTGACGATCTCTTGGCTCTAGACTCAATAGTGCGTTTTGGTTTTAGTAATCGGAGGCTGGAGCAGACTGCCACCTGTTCAATATCAACTAACTCGGAGTGAGAAAGTCAATAGATAACGTGTTTAGTCTCCGTGAGAAATGAAACAGAAATCTTTTGAAAGATTCTGAGTGGCTAGGGAGGGTTGTGCATTGCATCACTGGGTCCATGATGTCGATCTTCAATGTCAGCAATCATCTTAGTGATTCTGGCAGCATATGAATTGACCCGGTTTCTGCCTAAGTGAATGGAGGGCTTCTTTCTTTACACCCTTTATCTTTACAATTCTTTTTAATTCTTCAACCCCTTCAGTGCTTACCGAGACTTCATGACTAGAACCTTGTTGGGTTTATTCCAGTACTAGCTCCATCTCAGTCGGCACTTTTCCCTTATTCTCACTTTTACTCCTTTTTCATGTCATACCTAAGGACTTCTACACTAACTAGTGGATTGTCCCTGGGTAGATCCCTCCGGTTATGGCTGGATCATTGGGAATAGTACCTAACCTTACCAACCTTATAACTCCAATTAAGTAAAATGCATGGTCGGTCTTTTGGTACAGTTCTCCTTTCCATAAAACCAATTGAAAATTCAATTAAGGTACTTATGATATAAATATCAAAGCGTTTAGTACCTCAATTATCTTTTGACATTTTTCAGAAACGCTCCCCCTCAAAATGTGCTTCTGTATTCGAAATTGTTTAGCACGTTTGGGCGGAGTATATGAGTCCTAATAATCACAGTTATTATTATACACATATTTTAATCACATTTTCTCCCCTTATCAAAAATTTTAAACCCTTTGACATTTTGGATATCAATTGATTTAAATATGTTATAAAATTTGGGAGAAAAGTGTGTCCTTAACTCACAAGTCGTGTATGAAACATATAACTGCTCCCCCTCAATCGTTGAGGGATATAAATTACTCCTACACTTAACCATCAAGAGATTAACTACCTACTAATGTACAAGGTATATTATTCACAATAAGAAATAAGATTGACCTTTTGATTGTAATGACGATGTCGTCACGTAGTTCTGTTGATCAGCCTGTAGTCAATATCTCTTATTCTTCCTCCAACAAAGCTTTCTAGACTTCTATAGATCCTTCTGATCTGTAGTCTTTTCTCGATCTTGTACTCTTGGTAATCAGCTCGGCGTAGAATTATCTCTCTTAGGTAGTTGTATCCATATTTTTCAAACACTTTGACACTGATCACACTGAGAATTCATATTTGCGATCTGACTACTTCATGATATAGAATTCCTTCCTCCTAAACCACCAGTGAGTGATGCCATAGACCGCACTTATGTCATATTCGCGTTCACTCTCAACCCATAATGATGGAACCAATTCTTCTAGGCTGAAGTCGAGATAACGAGTGGCTTTGAGCTTGGATATGGATAAGGCAATTCTTCGCTCTTTGTTAGATTTGAAAAATCATTTGACACGTTATTTATGGTAACCGACTTTGACTTGGAAAAATCTTTCTTTGCAAGAGAATCTAAAAAAGTAGTCGGTTTACCTAAAACTGATTGTCTTTGACTTTTAAAAGCATTCGGTTGTCAAATAACTGATGGTTTTTCAAACGTAGTTTCTACAGATTTTCCTTTCAGTTTTTTAATTAGTTTCTTTAACTTACTTATTACAATGTCTTTGTCTTGTAATTGAGCTTTCAGATCTTGAATTTCAAAATATTTGACATTTAATTCTCGAAATGAATTTGATTCTTTTTTTTCCAAACTTTGTCATTATTAGGTTGTTCCTGACTTTGTTGTAAAGCGAGTTCAAGATTAATAGCATGTTGTTGAAGTACTTCAAAACTTTTTGACGTTGTATTTCTTTTCAAAAGCTCATTTTCAAGACATTCATATTTTTCTAAATCTTCCAAATAATCACATTGCAAATTAGTAACTTCATCAAGTTTAGTGTACACACCAAGTATTGCATTCATGTGATCATCATATTAGTATTCCTGAAAAGTCGGTCGATTTCATTCAAAAACTATTTTTTTTGAGTTTCCAGTTGTGATTTAAGAGATTCCACTTCATTTTTAAGAGAATTGAAGTATTTCAAATCGGCAACCATTTCCTCTTTCAAACATACGTGAAATTTTTCTAAATCAGCATTGATTTTTCGAATTTGGGGACAAAAATTTCCTTCGATTGTATTTTGAGTGAATGGATCTATATGACCAAAGTATGTCCTTTTAGCAATTGTTTGTTTGCAACATTACACTCCATCCAAAATCGTGTCAACACTACTTTTAATTTTGAAAAGTTCTTTAGAGCTTTTCACTTTTGATCCTACGAAATGGATTTATCCATCCGTCTTTCCAACAAAGTTGTGTGTTTATCAAAAGACTCTTTTGAATTATCATTCTTAACAGGTGTATGACTCATTTTTGACCTTTCTGAAAAAATGTCTTTGTTCAGGCGACTTTTCACGTTGTTGAACGAACAAATCATAAAGATTATTCAAGTTTTTATAATCAAAAGGTTTGATTAAATCACTTAATTTTGATCGACTTTCTTAGGCAAGATGAATCGTTTCATCAGATTCAGGATCTACCATTAAAGCAAGATTATCATTATAGCAACCTATATCATATAGATGAGGATTCTCTCTTTGAGCTTTCTTGAGGAACTCAGGTTTAACAAAACTAGTTTTACAATTACGATTAAGCATATTCATTGTTTGAACTGATTGACCGGTTTTATATACAATATCATCCAAAACCTTGACTTTGTTTTCTAAAGCAATGACCTTTTCAATTTCTTTGTCTTCATGAGTTTTATAAAAATTATTCTGAGCCTCTTTTTCTTGTGACATTATGGAGATGGTTTCTTGATGTGCAAAAAGCTCCTTTTTCATTTCTGAAATCGTTTGATTTAAATCATTTATCTTTTTAGTATGTTCATTAAGTGACTTTTGAGATTCCATTTTGTATGACATTAAATCTCCTTTAGCTTTTGCACAATCAATTTCCACATGTGACACATAATTCACATCATGATACCTATCAAGTTCAGCTTGGAACTTCTTAAGGTCTTTGAACATCAATTGATTAGTCTTTGATAATTCATTGTTTACTTCTTTGAAATGTTTATTTGATGATTCTAAACTTTTATTTTTGGTTTTGAAATCCTCAAAATCACCTTTCAATTTATCTACTAAAGTCTTGTTTGAACGATTCACAAGCTTATTATATTTTTGATTGTCTTCATTTTCCATTCACATTTTAGTTTATCAATAGAAGCAAGCAAATCAGATTCCTTAGCAAGATCATCATCAAAACTGGTCAACCCATTTCTCCATTAGTAACTCATATCCAATTGAATCAATAGTGAGTGTATAGTACACTTGGTCCTCCGGATATGTGTCAATAACAGATTTGAGGTTGCTCAGGATGTCTTGTCATTGGCAAACACATTTGATAGTTGATCATCATTATGTACCTTTGGCAACGGTCAGCATCAAAGATGGGTCCCAAAATGTGTCAGCAGAGCATCTGGAGCAAGACCTCGTTGAAACGTGTTGCCATTACATGATAAGGTGCTTCTAATTCTTGATCTGCAGGTTCATCATCAGTTTTCATCCCTCCCAATAAGCTTTGTTTCAGCAACTCAATTGATCCCAGCTTCCCATCTTGCTTACATTCATAGTCATCTACTCCTTGTGATAAGGCTGCATCATTTGCTTATTCGGTTTCTGACATTCCCTTGCTACATGCTCATATTCCTTGCAATTATAACACTGAATCCCAGACTGCTACACCACCTGTGTACCTACATTCTCCCTAGCCCCAGCAACATTAACTACCCTCTGATTATCATACCTAGTTCCTCTGTTGATTCTTGGAGTATTATCCTGATGTTCTCTACTGGTGTTTGATGAAGTTCTAAGGTTGTTGTTGTTAGGTTTGTAGATTTTCTTGAATGATAGAGAAATTAAAGCCATGAGTTTATTAATCTCCTTCTCATTTGATAATGCATCATCTTCAGCAACCATTTCAAGTTCTTAATCATAAGTGGGGAGAGGAGAGGATACGAATGCTTTACCTCTGTTTCTGGTAGTAGCTTATTGTGATCTGGTTAGGGAATTTTGAGTGTGGTGATTAGGATAGCTTTGAGGATGGTAACGTGGTTTGTGTTGAGCAACAAGTGTAAGTGGATTAGCAGTACGTGTTAGTTTTTCAACTCTTATCTCATTGACTTTGTTCTGGTGTTGCTTCGGGATGTCATAAAGTTTATGGTAGGAGACAGTCTTCAATTCTTAACTCTGCTTAACAAGCGTCACATCTCTTTGCCATTCTGGTTGTAATTGAAGTAAAAACTGAACATTCACTTGATAATTGTTTTATGTAAAAAAAATGGTAAACATCACATAGATTTCTGACAAGCTCATTCATCATCTTGTAGAACCTTGAGTAATACGATTCAAGTGATTCACCATCTCGTGATGTGAATTTTCCAAACTCCTCATAAAAATTGGTTTCAAGATCTTGAACATTGATTGAATCACCCTATTTCAACTTTTCAATTGCTTTCCACATCTCACATGCATTTTGGCAAGCATCAACTGTGGAGTAAATATCATTATCTATCCCTATGAGAATTATCTAAACAACCTCAGCTTTAGCATCCAATTGGTTCCTTATGTCTTACCACAAACCCTTGTGGTTTTGGTGTCTTGGCCGAAAACAAGAAGGAGCAAGAGAGGACCAAAAGTCTTGATTTTTCTACTTAAATCTTGTGAAAACACTAGTAATCAAACTTTAGATACCTTAATTGCACTCAATTGGAACAAAACCCTAAAATCAAAAATCTTGTAAAAAATCAAGAAATTATAAATCTTGATGCATGGTGATTGATTGTTGTTAGGGATGATGGGGTTTAATATTGGAATGATTTAGGGTTGAATAGAAGTATTTTCTTGGATTTTTGATGATGATGATGATGATGGTTTTGGGGTTGCTGTCGACGAACAGAGGGGGTGGGAGAGGGGATAAACATTTTTTTAATCATTGTGTCTGTGTGTGTGTTTTATAAAAGGGAGTTTGAGACATAATAGGACTATATATGGATATTTAGGTGACTAGTGATCTCCTTAGATTTTTTTAAAAAAAGAAAATAAAAATTGTATTTGTGTTTGGTTATGGAACCGGCCCCTATGTGGGCTTGGGCTAAGGTTTCATTTTTTTCTTTTATTGCATTACACAAAATTTTGGGCCTAGACTTTTATTTAACTTGTTATAAATTGTAAAAATACTATTTTAACGCGGTTTTGGCCAAACACGAATAAAAGATAAAAAAATACTAAAATGAAACATAAATAAGCTCTCGAAGCTAAAATACGGAATTATTGATTTCTCAAACGTTAAAACGGATAATTATCCAACACAAGACACGGAAATAGCTAAAAACGGCGATTTTTGATAAAACGGCTAAAAACAAAAATAATAAATTCCATAAAAATTAGAAATGGAATTTAGAGCTCGGTTAAAATATTGACCGTAAAATACGAGATGCTACATTTCTTAACCCCGTGTCTTTGATAAATCTTCAAAATCTTTGTTTCTTGTTCTTGTGTGGCTCGTTCGAAAACAAAAGGGAAAAAGGGAGAGTGTTTTTGTGTTTTTGAATTTTATGAAATGAGAAGAATGGATAAGGGATTGAGGTGGTATGGAATTTATGTACCATGCATTAGACACAAAAGCTAATTTCATGCCTTGTTGTCTCCCCTCCCTTTCACACGTCTAAATGGGATCTAAGGATGGTTCAGGTTTCTCTTTTCGTGTCGGGATTACTTAAAATTCTATTTTCATCTATTTAAAACGTCAACCGAACTTAGTTAGTATTTTCATTGCGTTTAAAATTACTTTTCCATAAATCTAGGTTATTTACACGGCATCTATCACTTAAAATTGCTACAAAAATTCATTTTGAGCCGTTGTCGGCCGACTCAGGACCGAAAACATAAATTTTTGACAAAACTCAATCGAACCTTGCTCATCCATTTTAAAAAAACTTCAAACCACAAAATGGGGTTTGAAAACTTATATTTGACCAAAATTCCACTTTTACGACCGTTACAGACTTTTACCGAATTTCACGAAAACAACCGTTTTCTGATAACTTCCAAATCACACACCCACGATTTACGTTTTAAACCAATGTTTTCTAAATTCATGAATTTATTTAAACAAATAAGCTCATTTACACCCTTCCAAAACACCTAAACTTATTCCCAATTAAATTGTCGTGCTGGTACGTGCTGCGTGACGATTTTTCGCAGATCACGGGAAACCTTCCCGGAATTACTTGAAATGCCAACCATAATGTTCCGAAATGGAAAGACGAATCAAAAGTGATTCTCTCCCGAATTTCCAGACTCCTTAAAATTCCCGGTTATACCGTAACCGTTTTACATAAAAATAGTCAATAGAAGTAAACTTTTCAGCTTTCATCAGGAAAACTGACAAGATCGAAAGACTTCAAAATACAAAATTATAATATTTTATAATACTTAACCCTGGGCAAATTACCGGTTATCACAGTCTCACCCCCTTAAAGGAATTTCGCCCCGAAATTCAACTCAAATTATCAACTCACAACACTAACATGAAATTTCATTCCTAGAAGAATCACATCAAATCACTAGGGTTTAGTCTTTTCAAGCAAGGTTTCTTACGATTCCTTTAAAGTCTAAGTTTTTCCACAGTCCAAATCCTACACTTTCTCATGGTCAATCTATATCCGTTCACAAAATTATGATAGTCTCTCCTACTATCCCTTAGTTTCATAATTTCTTCAAACTTAGGTCACACTGTCTCAGTCGGGTGTCGGAATACGATCCAGTCCTCGACGTGACGACTATTCTATCAGAATTGACATTGCCAAACTTTTCGGTTATTCAACCAACAAGACTAATTCTATAGGGTATATGTCCTACAAAATACAACTCACACTCTACTTTCTCAAGAACGCCTATTGTTCTTTTACCAACACTCACTCACTCAAAATCCCAAGTAAACCTTACTTGGTCAAACACTCCTGGCTCTACCTTTCTAGGAAGACCGTTTCATAGTCTAAACCACATCATTATTTGCCTTAAACTTTTCCAAATCAATCCTACTCAACGAGTGCCTTAAATCTCACTTTACTTAGATAGGTCAAGATACCTCTTCAAAAGTTGACACAATAAAAAGTATTATCAGGTTTCCAATTTGATCACTACAACTCTTTCCAATATTCCTAATGACCATTCACGGCCTCTCACCTTCCTATTAGCTCTTCTAACGAAACGGTAAAATCAACCAGCTCGAATACATTCCAAGCTTACAGAATATACCATCAACATTGTATGCCCATCCTAATAAGGAAATGGGTATCCGCCCTATTACGAGCGACCAATCGTAATGCAACCACACACGGGAAACTGTGCTCTCAAGCTAGCACAAAATAACACAAAACACTGCCATCTATAAATATTGAACAAAATTTCCTTCACTATCATAAAAACAATTTCAAAACAAATCACCTAACGACTAATAAGGATTTGTCATGACTACCAATACAAAAAGAAACTTTTCTAATCATAATACCGACACTAACCGACACTACCTGGTTTAGTGATATACACAAACTACTAATCCAAACCTCATATATCCTACACATCTCCTCTGGGCTCCTGCCCTCTCCTTATACTGTCGACAATCTCAGTCAAATCTAACATCGCACGTCTCTCCTCTGCGAGCTATAATCGCAACTCCCAGTTCTCCCTATGCGTATCACTAATGGCATGCCACATAGCTGCTCTTTGTGTATCCGCCTGATCTGCCCACGAATCTAGGGCTAATATTGGTCTCCAAATCACTCTAAAATCGATATCTTTGAGAGAAGATCTCATCCCTGACTGCCTCTGACCTAGTAAATAACTCTCCTATGTCCCTATCATACCTCTCAAACAAAGTAGGCGATAGCTCCTCCAATCGTACCATATGATTACGAATTAATCCCCTCTGCATCTCAACTCGAGCTCCTAACTCGGTCAAAAATCCCTCAGTCTCAGCCATCGCGGGTGAAGCTATAGGCGATGGAACGGTCAGTGGTATCATGTGTGATGAAATAGGTGAAGAAACAATAGAAGATGCTGGAGAAATAGGAAGTGAACCAGACGACCACTCGTGTGATGGCGGTATCTGAGCAGGCAGTGCTGGTGGTGGGTAAGCAGGAACATCAATGTAAGCTATACCATCCTCCAGGTATATCCATGTAGTAAGTGTGGGCTGCCTAAGTGCAGACACTCTCTCTAGTCTCTCAGACTCTAGTACAGATCCATAACTCTGACTACCTTGAATACACTAGGCATCTAACCCTCTCTTAATGCTATCTCCTAACATCTTAAAGCAACTTTTTCATCAAGCCTGATTAGATCTTTCTTCTACATAGGCTTTACATATTCTATCAATATCCCTTTACCTTTGTCCTGTGATTGTTATGAAGATAGTTTTAAAGATTTTGTTGTTGTAGATTCACCCAGCTCTTGTATAACAACCCCTTTCTCCTTGGGTTTTGTACTTTTTATTTCCATAAGTGCTTGAGCCAAAGTAATATCATCAATAATTGTAATTGTAGCAGTAGTTGTTATAGTAACACTAACAGTTGTTGCATCAGTAATTAACTTAGCAGTGTTAATAACTTCAACTACTTCTTCAACAACATTAACTTCATCATCTTTTTCATTAGAAGCAACTTCTTGTTCTGCAACAAACACTTCCTCACCATCTAAAACATTCACATCAAACATCTCTTAATCCATATTTTGAACACTAACCAGGGTAATTTCTCCATCTGCATTAATAACATCAATCCTCCCCTGTTTGGAGGCATCCTCACCCAACCTTTCGTCATTATCAAAGGATTCTACCCTAGTTGGCAAACTAACTTTGTATAATCTCTTCAGCTTATAAGTTCTTGACCTATTTTTCTTTTTAAGCTTCTTGACCTTCCTTTTCAAACTAGCAATCTCATTATGTTGAGTGGTCTTTGTCTTCTCCAAATTAAGAACCCTGTTTTGTAAAGTGGTACATAGTGCCATAAATTCAACAAGTTTAAGTCTATCCTCATCACTTTGAAGTGTGTTACCTCTTGCGAGCAATGAATCATTAGAATGTTTAGATACATTCTCAAACCTAGTTTGAGCAATAGTATCCCCCATGGTTTTTTGGCACCCAGGACCACCACCTGAAGTAGTTCCTAAGGAACTAGATTCATTAGGTGTTGCCTTGGATTGGGTCTTACCGATGTTACCACTATCATGCTCTGCTTCTAAGCTAGAAGTAGTAGTGGCAGCCCTCACCAAACTGTCACCCAACTCCTTATAGACAACCTCATCTGTAACATTCTCAATAGGATCACTAGGCTGAGGTACCTGAGGGTCCTTTCTTTTAGGCTTCCTAGGTTGTTGTGTCTTTTGAGGTTGAGTTGATGATTGAATAATGGTGGGTGTGTGATAAACCTTCACCTAATTATGATTGGTTTTGTACCACTATTGTTTGAAATAAAGGTTTTACTCTACCAGAAAAACCTTTGCCTACCCTTCTCATATTTCTAAAAATCTTCTTAGTATGAGAGGGTGCAATATATATTCTCTTGTGAGTTGGAATCCTATCTAGTTGTTGATCCAAAAATACTAGTACAAACCTTAGATACATTAAAAATTTACCAGACAAATCATCCAAGTTTCTAATCATACTTTCAAAAATAAATTTTGAAAAATTAAACTTCTGGTTTGTAGCTAAACAGATAATGACAGATGCTATAGTACTACTAAACTCATTCCATGCAGTAGTCTTTGGACTTAGACACTGTAAAATAGTATGAATTAAAAATTTCCATTGTGGGGAAAATAATGGTTTATAGAAAGTTAGCTTTTGTGAAATTTTCTCATATCCCATCAATGCAAGTTGTTCAAAAATGGTAGAATTTGGTAAACAATCAAAACATTCCTCGTCTGGTAGTTGAAGATCCCTTCTAACAGATGATTCAGTAATGATTATCTTCCTGCCATCTACTAGGGCATGTAACTGTGCTTCCCCATTGATAGTTTTGACCTTGACAGTAGACCAGAATTATTCAATGCAAGAAATGTATATAGTAGGATTAATTGTTAATGCATGCCTTATAGGGTGTGCATTCAAAAAATCCATGATTTGCTCAAACCCATCACTTTATGTGGTTTTAGACAAAAATACGACCATATTATGAGTATCAACAAACTTTAGGATCATCATTTGTGTTGGGTTTTGATAATGGATGATAAAATTGAGTTAGGGTTTGTAGTTAGAGAGTATTTGAAAGAGTAAAATTGATTAAAGGATCGATTGAAACCCTTAATCAAAGTATTTATGAAAATACCCTCAACAGCATTAACTTTTACCCAGCAGTAGTAAGTTATGCCTAGCAGCATTAACTTTGAGTCACTAGCATTAACTCTAATTTCATTCTAAACAGCTTTTCCATCATCAGTTTAACACTTTTCTTTGCTTTTCCTGCAAAATGTTAGTCCAAAAACCAAGAAAACACAAGCCATAGCAATTTTTATAATTATCACAGTATTAATTATACCAAACAAAATTAAGTGTAACTAATAGTAGTAACTTAGCAGTATTAACTATAACTAACAGTAGAAACTCAGCAGTATTAAGTATAACCAGCAGTACTAACTATACTTAACAACAGAAACTTTTAATGACATGAATAACTGTACTAATTCATACAAAACTCTACAAAAACATAAAGAGATAAAAGACTTTAAAGATTTAGCATTCTAATACTAACAATCAA
>BQNB010152807.1:0-15721 GCA_026074375.1 Tanacetum coccineum
GTGTAGGATGGTATGGATCAAGAATCCCCACTGAGGGGAAATTTTACCTTTTTGAAAAGTCAGTTTATCATCAGTTAAAACATACCCCATCAGTGAGAGTTGATCAAAAATTTCAGTAGTTGGCAAAGCACTAATACCTTCTACATCTGCTAATTGGAGATGTCTCCTAACAGATGCTTCAGTAATAGTGAATTCTTTGCCATCAACTGTGGTAGTTATTTCTTGTTCTTCATTATCAACTGTTTTGACAGTAGTAGTCTGCCAAAACTTTTTGATTAGAGAAACATAGATAGTAGGATTCTTAGTAAGAGCAAACCTTATATGACTTCCATTGAGAAAATATACTATCTCTTGGAATCCTTCACTCCTAGTTGGTTTCTTTAGATAAGCAACCATGTTGTGCTTGTCGCAGAATTCCAAATTCGCCATTAGTGATTGAGTTATGATAAGGGTTCTGGGTTTATGTTCGTTAATGAGAGTAGGAGAGTTTGGCAAAGTTAATTGATATTTTATAAAGATCGCTTAAGGGTTTGATTTGACCGACTAAATAAAATGGATTCTTTATCTTAAAGAAAGCTTATAAGTGAAAGAAAGATCAAGAATTATCCAAACTATAGACCCCTATAAGCGAGATATTTGGCAGAAAAATCTCAACGGCTATATTTAATTGCCAAAAATCTGTTATGCCCCAAACAGTACTAACGGTAGCCTAGCAGTACTAAGTAATGCCCAGCAGTACTAAGTTTAGACTAACAATACTAAGTAGTTCCCAGCAGTACTCAAAAATGCCTAGCAGTATTGACTTTTAAGGTACTAGTTTTAACCTCAATGGCATTCCAAAAAGCATTTCCATCATCAATGTTGTTTCTCACAAGCTCTCTTTCTGTTTTGAACTCACTATATCTCTCATTTCTTTTGCTCACTGAATCACTCTGTCTGTTTTTATTTCACAAATATCTCTAATCTTTTGAGCTCACACTTTCTCTTTATCTGTTTTTGCTTTCTCTCAATTCTTTTAAGCTCACACTTTCTCTCTATCTATTTTTATTTTCTCTCAATGCTCATAGTATTAATTATAACAGCAGTAGAAAGTACACTTACAAGTAGTAAGGTATGCCAACAGTACTAACTTGAATTTCATCATTAGCTGTTGTTCCATCTCATGTCAAGCATAATCCACTGTATCTTGACACTTATTAACCTCCCTCAATCAATGCTTCAGGGGTTAAGCATTCCAATACTGGCGGTTAGATATTGAAATCTGCCAACATCAAATGCTTTTGTAAGCAAGTCTGCAACATTTTGATCTGTATGTATCTTAATCACTTGAATGAGCCTCTTCTCATAAGAATCTTATTTCAATGTGCTTGGTTTTAGAATGAAACACTGGATTCTTCACAATACAAATGGTGCTTTCATTATCAATGTAAATCTTGGTGTTCATGAAATTGAACCCATAATCAAGCATTTGATTTTGGATCCACAACACCTGTCCACAGCAGTTAGCAGCAGCAACATACTCTGCTTCAGTTGTTGAGTTAGCAACTACTGTTTGCTTCTTACATTGCCATGAAATCAGTCTTTTGCCAATAAATTGAAAACCTCCTGTTGTGGATTTCTTGTCAAGACTAGCTCCAGCATAATCACTATCTGTAAAAGCTTCCAAGTTAAATGGTGAATCCCTAGGATACCAAAGGCCCAATTTGGGTTGACCTTTCAAGTATCTAAAGATCCTCTTCACAGCATGAAGATGTGAGACTTTAGGTGTAACTTGGAACCTAGCATAAGCACAAACAGCAAACATTATGTCAGGCCTAGAAGCTGTCAAGTACATCAATGATCTAATCATTGATCTGTATAGATGAACATCCACATCCTCAGCTTTTCATCCTTGAGCAATGCCTTGTTAGTCTTTATTGGAGTGCTTGTTGTCTTTACTATGACAAAATCAAACTTCTTTAATATATTAGCCAAATACTTGTCTTGGCTGATGAAGATTCCATCATCTCTCTGCATGACTTGCAACCCTAAGAAGAAAGTGAACTGTCCCATAGAACTCATCTGGAACTTCTTGTGCATCAAACTTTCAAACTCTGTACATAAAGACTTCTTAGTAGACCCAAAGATTATGTCATCAACATACACCTACACTAATATGATATCACCTTTGTCCTTCTTGATGAACAAAGTCTTATCTATGGTGCCTCTTCTAAATCCATTTTCTAATAAGTAGGTAGACAAGGTCTCATACCAGGCTCTAGGAGCTTGATGTAGACTATATAAAGCTTTTTCTACCTTGTAAACTTTGTCAGGGAACTGTGGATCTTCAAAACCAGGAGGTTGGCACACATACACCTCCTCTTCAATAGTACCATATAAAAAGGCACTCTTCACATCCATCTGGTACACAATAAACCCCGTAAAAATATTGCATAGGCAAAAAATAACCTGATTGCTTCTATCCTAGCAACAGGAGAAAAAACCTCATCATAATCAATTCCTTCTTCTTAGGTGTAACCTTGTGCTACTAGCCTTGCCTTGTTTCTAACTATTATCCCTCTATCATCTTTCTTGTTTCTATAGACCCATTTTGTTCTAATGGCATGCTTGCCTTTGGGTAAATCAACCAATTTCCAAACCTTCTGCAATCTAAACTATAGCAATTCATTTGCATTGTCTCTATCCAGCTTGGATCTGTCAAAGCTTGTGTCACCTTCTTGGGTTTTATTTAAGAGAGAAAATAGGAAAATAAGCAGTTCTAATAATCTTTGTGGTTGGTTCTCCTCTGCTTTTTGATGTAACTGACCATAGCATGTTCTTCAGAAATCTTGGTCATCCTTCTTGTTTGAGTAGCTGAATTTATGTCTTCAATGATATGGTTTTTAGGATGATCCTTGTGAATTATGGTTATAGGAATAGGACTGACAGTCATGGTTATTTCCAAGTTGTTAAAGTCAGCCTCTGCACCCACATCTTTATCATCGTATGCACCACTAAAGATACCAGTATTTAGAAGATTAGCAGTATCCTCCAAATCAGGCATGAGAGGATCAGTAGGAATATCAGCATTAGGAAGAGTAGCAGCATTAACAGAGATTGATCCACCAATATTATCACAAGAGGATCCAGCAGCATTAACAGGAGTGAACATCCTATAGATATAGTTGCCATTAGCATCCTTGTCTTGTCCAAACACACTTTCAAGCTCATTCCTTTGGGCTTTTTCTCTTCCTGGATCCATAGTAGTAAAAGAAGAACTAACAATATTAATTGATGAACTAATAGTATTAAGTCTGTTAGTACTGTTAGTGTTAGTAGCCTCCCCTTGACCACTTTTTTCATCTTCTTTTGCTGGATCCAAAACTCCATTCTTCTTTCCAGCATCATCAGCAACTTCATCTTCTGAGCTCTTTAGACTTTGAGAATCATAAGTCAAAAATGGTTGGAGTACATATTGTGGACCAGGAATTGTCTTCATTCCTCATTGTCCTTCATCAATATTTTCTTTGGTACCTGCATTACCATTAGTTTGATACCCTGTAAAAATTGGTTGATAATTCATAGAAATGGTTAGAGTATCAATATCAAACATCTAGTTAGGTCCAGTTCCTGCAACATTTGGTTTGTTTTTAAGAAAATTTATGTGCAGGTTCTCCTCTACAAATCTGGTTCTAGTGTTAAATACTTTAAATTCTTTACTATTGATAGAGTATCCTACAAAGAATCCATCATCATATTTTCCATCAAATTTACCTAGGTGATCTAAGGTATTTAGGATTGTAACAAGACAGCCAAATGGTCTCATGAAGCTTAAGGCAAGTTTTCTACCTAGAAAAAATTCATAAGGGATCTTGTTGTGAGGCTTGATAACTAACATCCTATTTTGGACATAGCAAGCAGTATTAACTGCTTCAGCCCAAAAGGTAGTTGGCAATTTGGAATCTGCTAGCATAGTCCTAGTTGCCTCTATTGGTGTCCTATTTTTCCTCTCAGCAACACCATTTTGCTAAGGAGTCCTAGCAACACTAAATTCCCTTCTAATACCCTTTATTTTACATAACTCATTCATAATTCTATTCTTGAATTATGTTCCATTGTCACATCTGATTGATTTAACCTTATGGTTTGTTTGGTTTTCTATGCCAGTTATGAAGTTCTTAAGGATCTCAAGAGTCTCATCCTTAGTGGCCAAAAAGAAAACCCAACTAAATCTACTAAAGTCATCAGTGACAACTAGGCAGTAAGACTTTTTATTTATACTCTTCATAGAAACTGGGCCAAATAAATCCATGTGTAATAACTGTAAAGGTTTGCAAATAGAGCTCACATTCTTGGTCTTACAGGAGGCTTTGTGTTGCTTTCCCTTCTGACAAGCAACACATGTTTGTTCATTTTCAAAAAGCTTTGAAGGCAAACCTCTCATAAGGTTTCCCCTCACAAGTTTGTTCATAGTTTTAAAGTTTATATGACCAAGCCTTCTATGCCATAAAATAGCACTTCATTAAAGTGGCCCTTTGAATTAGACAAGTCCCTAGACCCCCCCATCCTAATGGACAAACATTCTTTAAATCAAAACTGTACATGTTGTTGTTTTTGGGAACTTTAAGTAAGACTTGACTTTCATCAAGAAGCTTAAAGTCGGGAGAAATAACAACACATTCAGTGTCAGTAAAAAGAATACTGTTTTTTTGTCACACATTTGTGAGACACTGAAAAGGTTAAACTTAAGTTCCTTCACAAAATACACATCTTCAAAGTCTAATTTTTCAGTCCTAATTTTACCTTTACCAGTAATTTTACCTCCTTTAGCACTTCTTGCAAATGCAACAAATCCACCATCAATATCTTGATAATCTGTAAGAAATGACTTGTTTCTAGTCATATGCCTAGAGCATCCACTGTCAAAAATCCCTTGATCCTGTAAAGTATATTGTGGATTACCCTGCACTCAAAATAAGAGAATTAGTTTCTCTTGAGGACCCAAGCCATTACTGACTTGAGTCTGCCTTGTAGATCAACATAGTCAAATCTTTTAAGCATGTATGATCCACTGTCTTTGGAGTTATGGTCAATAACATTTCCTGTTGGTCTCCAAATCCAGCATGTTGAGGACTTAACAGCATTTTCCCTATTTCCCACAGCAGCACTAACTACTGCTTTTGGCCCAGCAGTAGTTACATTGTTAACCCTAGCAGTATTAACTTTTTCATTAAAATTATTAGTTTTAGCTGCTGATTTTTGGTTAAAAGGCCTTCTTATTGGCTGATGATGCTTTAAAATAAGAATATGTTGTGAGTAATGCATCATTCACTTTTGATTTAGGGGCAGCAGTATTAACAGGCATGGTAGTACAAATTGATGTTGTTGCTCTTAGAGAGCTTTGCTTAGCAGCATTAACTATCACTTGTCCTAACTTTGTTGCAACTGTTGTTGGAATAAAATTCCTTTTAGGATGTGGGTGAGTCAATTTTATTTTGGTGGTTCACACCTCTGAGATTGTTCTCATAATGGTCTGATTTCCCTTTGACCAGATAACCCTTCCCTTATTATTACTTTGGTACGTACCTCTGTCTACCATTTTATTGTCATGAAAATCACAGTCTTTGATTAAATGGTTGAAACTCCCACATACAAAACAAGCTTTCTTTATAAACTAAAAGCCATTCCTTAGTTTCTAGGATACTCTACTTGCCTATGTGTGTTTTCCTTATTAACAGATTTCACATTCTCACCAGATTTGACAAAATTGATTTTAGTAAACTTTGATGTTGTCTGATTAGATTTAGGTCTAAACACACTATCATTATCACTGTCAGTGTCCCATTCTTCAATGATATGAGCACTAGGCCTAACAGTTTTAGGCTTTTCTACAATATCCTTACTAGTCTTAGATATACTAGTTTATGTTTCACTCACTTTAGTCTTATAGACAGAATCATCTAACCCATCAAAGGATAAGTCAGGTTTTGAGGGCATGTAGTTCCCAGTGTAGGGAGGGGGAACTGTTGCTTTCCACCCCAAAACATTTAAAACATGCAAAAAGAGGAATGTGAGAAACTCACTGAAAATAGAAGTATCGGCCGAGAAAGTCAACAAAAGAAGAAGAACGCCAACAACTCAACCGCGACCTATAATAATAGTGGTCCGCGTATAAGAAAATATAGTTATAAGAAAATGCATATTTTGCATAAGTATAAATATATATATTCCGACATACATGTAAATTTATATTGTAGAATCCATGTGCGCGCCAAACTTACTTACTTATACCCACTAAGTGTTACGCCTTAAGATTTAACTCCATTTTAACCCATTCCGACTAATATGAAATTTTAATGAAAATTACCCATTTTAACCCGTTATCAAGATTAAGTCATCTAGACGTGAACAAAGTGAAAAACTAACTTATTAGTTGAAATTTCAGTTTTAGTTAATATATTTTACGCCATACTATTTGTTATAACAAAATTTGACCAAACTTTAAAATTTCGCTATGTTGACTTTTATTTTAAATTTTTCCTAAATCTGACCTGACAAAAACGACCCGCTAAAATACATTTTCGCGACTCGGACTCTAAAGCATTTTAATGTAAAACGACGTTTCGGACAACTTTTTAGCTTTACCCGAGACCTGAAACAACACAGAAAATGACCAAAATGCCCTTTTCTCGAATCTGATGTAATTTAAAAAAACGCAGAATTTTATTCTAAGCTTTTCAACCCGTCATTAAGCATTTTTAGACTTAGTTATCTTGATGAAAAGGTAAAACGACATTCTGAACAACTTTCTAGTTTTACTCGAGACCCAAAACTCGACAAAAAATGACGAAAATACCCTTTTTAGTTTCTGCAGAAAACTAATATTTTTATTAAGAGCTGATTTTGTTTTTAACATTATAACTTCAATCGGCCGTAAAAATGTTCGTTATTAAGAGTTAGAAGCCAAATTTCATATCGAAACGTTCGTATTAACGTCCTCTATCATTATTCTTAGGCCAATTTCAGTTTTAATAATTTCGACTCGCCTAAACACGACCTCTAATTTTCTGCTCCTATTGAGTATCTTTCAACTCCTTCAAAACTTCAATTTCTCGCGTTGCGAACATCGCCAACGCTCCTAAACTAGTCTAGCCCCATAACTAGTCATCTCAAACCATCAATAAACCTCAAAACGCGACATGCACCTGAATCATTGGGTTCACAATACAAGATCTAACACATGCATGAAACATATATTTAAATCGATGTAAAAAGAGGTAACAAAAGACTTACAAACTTATTGTAATAGCAAGAAAAATCAAAACAATCAAACCTTCTTGGTTTGATTATTGGCCGAACACCACAACACCCTAAAACAATAATCCAAAACTCGATTTTGTTTCACCAAATTTTGTTTAAACACTTATTATTAAACCCTTGCAACACCAATTACACTCAATTTGATCAAAACCCTTTAAAAATCAAAAATCAAGAAAATTAAAAACTTTGAAAATCAATCATGCATGGTGGTTTCTTTTGTCAAGGAATGATGGGGTTTAGTTTATAATTGATTTAGGATATATAGGAAGTGATTTATAGGATTTTTGATGATGGTTTCTTGGTGCTTTTTGTTGGCTGTGTCGAACAGAAGAGAGCGAGAGGGAAACAGACGAATTTTTGTGTGTGTGTCGTGTGTGTGTGTTTTTTAAAAGGAATTGGATTGTATAAGGCTATTTATAAGAAAGGGTTAATATTAGTTACCTTGGATAGAAAAATTATAGGAGTGTTTGTTTTGGGATTTAGTAGGAGTAAAAAGGTAATAAGGGGATGTTTGGTTTTTAGTTTTGTTGGAGCCTAAAACAATTAAGGGGGTGTTTGGTACATATATGTATATATTTATTTTATTTTATTAACATTGTACTGCACCAATTTGGGATTAAACATTTATTTAAATGTTAAAATTGTAAAAATATCATTTTTGACGCGGTTTCGGCTAAAACATGGAAAAAGTCGAAAAATACAAAAATAAAAACAAATAAGCTTCCGAAGCTAAAATATGAAATTATCGATTTTCTCGAATGCTAAAATGGATAAATATCCAACGCATGACTCGCGAATAATTAAAATTGACGATTTTTGTAAAAACCGACTTAAAATAAATTCTATAAAATTTAGAAAATAAATTAAAGCTCGGAATAAATGGTGTCCTTAAATCCGAATATAAATATTTCCAATTAAATAGAATTATGGCTCGGAATAAACATTGATTTGTAACACGAGTTGCACAAAAATAAGCGTTAAATGCTAAGAGTAATGTGACCACATAAAAGTGACTCCAATAATAATTAAGAGAGTTAAATATCATACGTTTGCTTTCGGTTACTGACCTCAAAATTGACGGATGTCACAATTTTCCCCTGTCAAAGTGAATTTCGTCCTGAAATTTTAGTTGCTTGTCCTCTCGCGAACAGTTGTGGATACTTGCGCTTCATCTCATCTTCTCGTTCCCAAGTAAATTCTGGTCCTCGCAGGGAATTCCAATGAAAAGCGGCTTCTTGTTTGTCACCCCAATCAAACTTGACCTTCTTCTGGGTTAGCTTGGTCATTGATTTGGCGATCATTTGAAAATCCTTCTATGAACCTTTGATAGTAACTGGCAAGACCTAAAAATTGACGAATCTCCGTTGGAGTCTTAGGAGATACCCAATCTTTAATAGACTCAATCTTGGCAGGATCCACGTGAATGCCCTTACTATCAATCACGTGACCGAAGAACTACACTTTGGGAATCCAAAATTCACACTTAGAAAATTTAGCATTCAACTCCTCCTTCTTAAAAAACTCTAAGATTAACTTAAGATGCTCTTCATTTTCTTGCTTGCTCTTTGAGTAGATCAGAATATCGTCAATAAAGACAATCACAAACTTGTCCAGATATTGTTTGCACACTCGATTTATGAGATTCATAAATACAGTCGGTGCGTTCGTCAAACCAAACGGCATAACTTGAAATTCATAATGGCCATAACGAGTTCTGAATGCGGTCTTCGGGATGTCTTCTTCATGAAATCTCAGTTGATGATAACCCGATCTCAGGTCGATCTTCGAGTAGACACTCGAATCTTAAAGTTGATCGAATAAATCGTCAATTCTTAGAAGCGGATAACGATTCTTCACCATTAGCTTATTTAATTCCCGATAATCAATGCATATCCGGAATGATCAATCCTTCTTCTTGACAACAAGACTGGAGCTCCCCAAGGTGAGGAACTGAGTCTTATAAAGCCTTTGTCGGAAAGTTCCTGCAGTTGATCCGATAATTCTTTCATCTCGGACGAAGCTAATCGGTAAGGCGCCCGTGCTACAGGTGCAGCACCAGGTACCAAGTCAATTTGAAATTCCACTTGTCGAGTTGATGGAATACCCGGCAAGTCCTCGAGAAATACTTTAGGAAAGTCTCAAACAATTGATACGTCTTTAAGTCGCTTCTCCTCCGACTTGTCTTCAGCCTTCTTTGCGGTAACATGTGCCAAAAAGACATGGCATCCTTTCAGCAAGTACTTTTTAGTTTTGGTGCACGAGATGATGTTTAATCGAGGCTCGTGTCTGTTGTTACTTCCGTCACTACGAACAATTAAGATTTCATTCCCAAAGGGAATACGAACGATCTTCTCATCACAAACGATCACGGCATGATACTTTGCTAACCAATCCATGCTAATTATGACATCAAAATTACCAAGCTCTACGGGCATTAAGTCTATGTTGAATGGATGATTTAAGAAGTTTAAAGTGGAACCCCGTATGATAGTATTAACTCCAATTATTTTTCCATCGGCTAAATCGACATCATAATCATGGTCTAGTGTCGTTGGAACGATGTCAATTAAGGAACTAAATGCAGTAGACACAAAACTCCTATCGACACCAGTCTCAAATAGGATGGAAGCATAGCAGTTGTTTAGAAGGAACGTTCCCATAACAACATTGGAGTTCGGGTTTGTCCTTGCAGTACCCACAGCATAAGCTCTTGCCCGTGCTTCGCCATTTCTAGCTTGATCTCCCTGATACTTGTTCTTTAACTTCGGGCAATCCCTCTTGTAATGGCCCTGAGCTCCGCACTCAAAGCAAGTGACAACCCTTTGATTCGCCCATGAGGCTCTCTGGTTGTTGGCAGTAGCAGCTGGACTCCTACAGTTTCTGGCCAGATGGCCAGTCCTCTTGGAGTTGGTGCACTTGGGAGCACACTGCCCATCGTGATGATAGTTTCATTTGGGGCAAGAGGTTTAGATCCTCCGTACACTTTCTTCTCCCCAGGCCCAGCAGTGTTGGCCCTTACCACATTTTGCCTTTTAAAAGGCTGCTGTTGATTCTGGTTGTTTCTTGAGTTATCACCAAGCTTCCTTTTGTTTTCAGCTTGATGGTCAGCAAAAGTACGGATCTTTTGATCCATCGGTTTAGTTGCAAACTCAATTGCATCTTGCATTGTCTTAGGCTTAGACGCCATCACACTTCCTTGTATCATGTCGGGAAGTCCACCGACATACTTCTCGACCTCATCAGATTCTTTGGGAAATATCCTCCCGCACATCAGTGCCAACTCTTGGAAACGTTGTTTATAGCTCAACACATCAGTACCTCTGACTTTCAGATTCTAGATTTCAATTTCTAATTTCTTAATCTCGCTCATTGGGCAATACTTGGCGGTCATCATCTTTTTCAGTATTTTCCATGGCATTCCGTATGCATCATCACAACCAACAGTCTTGACGTGGGAATTCCACCACGTCAGAGCACTGCCAAGAAGAGTGCAAGTAGCAAACTTGATCTGGCACGCGACGGTGCAGTTGCTAATATGGAATACAGACTTCATCTTCTCAAACCACTGAGTTAAACCAACAACTCCTTCAATACCCTTGAAATTAAGGGGTTGGCATTTCAAGAAGTCACTATAGGTGCACTCACAAGTAGTAGGCACTTGCCTTCTTTTGCCACTTCCCAAATCGTTGCTGTCATCACCATTTCTACTAGTTTTGTTTGCTTCATGTTCTGCCAATGCATTAGCAACTCTTTAGGCTATCAATTGCATAATAGCCGCATCATTCATAGGGGCGGTGGTTGTCTTTGGCGGCATTTTCTTCAAATCACAAGAAAATATAATACACGTTAGATTTCATACAATCATAAACGCGACATGACATATGCATAATAAATAAGATGAGATCACAACACACAGTGAAATATACAACTGAAGTGAAATCAATAATGACATAAATAAATCGACATTCATACATAACAATATCGATAACATACATGGTAGTTTCTAGTTACAAAATAAGCAGTGCAGATGGGATTCAAAATGAAAATGCGGTCTTAAAGCCATGCTAGCTGGAAGTTACCCATAATACTTAGCATGCTATACAAAAATAGCTAAATAATGAAATAAGATCCCTACAGCCTACTAGCTGGGAGTTACCCATAAAACTTAGCAGGCTATACAGGATAGCTAACAATGATACAATACTAATAACTACTACCAGCATTAGCAGGCCCATCCTAGGGTCCTGCATCTATGGTGCATACAAGCTCTCTGAACCTGTCATGCCGTGTTGAATGTGACTCGCCAGTCGATCGCCATCATCGATCCTTTGTCTGTGAAGTATGCTGACATCTCTCTGCAATGCTTGAAGCTGGGGCTTCATGGCCTGGTTCCTGCTCTCAGACTGAGCCCATGCCCGACGGGCCTCAGTAGCCTCACGCTTAGTAAAGAAACTTGAGCTCTCAGCAAAGCTCAATCATCCTGTGTGTCCTCACGACGCACCTAGAGCTCATGAGCATCCTGCCTTTGAGTGGTAGCAAGATTTGTAACCTTATCATTGACCTCCCCCACGGCGGTCATCGTTCTACTCTCAGAAGCACAAATACTAGAGTCTACAGTATCAATAAATCCATAGTCAACCCTATGAGCTATAGTTTGTCCGGCCTGCCTAGTAGCGGCAGTTGCTGAACTCTCCTCAACCTCAAACCTAGAATCAGGAGCAGTGAAGCGAGCTCTCTTCTAAAGTGGCATATCCGCCTTGGGAATATCATCTCTATGAGCATTAGGTGGAAAAAGTAATGTTGGTGATGGTACAGGTAGTGGTGATGCAGCTCTCTACTGAATCATTGCTGCTTTGTAGCCCAGTGGTGCATCAGCATAGGGAGGGCTAGTATGGGTAGGTAGTGATGGTAATGGTAAGGGTGGAGATGGTATCTGTGGGAGTGGGGATGACCAAGGTGATAATGGAGATGGTGGCGGTGATGGAGGTGTAGGTACAGAAGCATACTCAGCGATGAGTGCCTCAGCAGATGCTGTCATAGGTGGCTGGGGTCTGACAGTCTTCCGTGCCCTACGGAGACGTGTTTGAGAAAAAGGGACCTTAGTCCGAGGTGATCTAGGTGGTGGTGGTGTAGGAGCAGACTTGTCGGTCTCAAATGCCTCTGTATCCTCAGCTGAGGGGACAAGGTCAATAGCGGGTAGTGCAGCAGAGTCAGGCGGAGCTAGATGCTCCTCCTCCTCATCCTCCTCCTCCTCGGAGGCCTCGTCCTCATCATCATCATCATCATCATCTCCTCCGTCAGCAGGATACTCAACATGATCCTCCTCAGTATCCTCCTCCGGGTCCTCCTCTGAAGAATCGGAGTCAGCAACATAGCTCGGTGATAAGGCTGTAGGTGAAGCATCGGCAAGTAGAGCCTGATCCTCAATAGGTACCTCATCGTTAGATGGTACTAAGTACTCTGGGTACTCAGGACCAGGTACATAATCCGGTGATGGTGGGTGCTCAGGACCAGGCACATAGTCCGGTGATGGTGGTGCTTGCTTCGGAGACTGTGTTGCCTCCTCATGTGCCTCTAGCTTAGCATCAGATACCTAGAAATCTCCATGGCTCAGAATCAGAATATATGAACGTGTAGGTAACCGTTGATGATGACATGACTGTTGTAACAATAAAATTAACTTATATAAGTATAATATATAAGACATGTATAGTAATATACGTAATATAATATAAATACGTATATAGATATGTAAGCAGTCAATGCAAAAAAATAGTGTATGTATGTCCGTGAAAAACTTGTGTATGATGCAATGTTTGAAAACGGTTATAGTCCAAGCAAAACATTTGACCTGGTTCTCTATAACCTTGGCTCTAGATACCAATTTGTAACACCCCTAAATTGGGTCGCAGCGGAATAAGGGTCCGGGAGTGTTACTTCATAGATCAATAGCACAAGATATGAGAGAACGACCTCTAATGAGTCGTTTGAAAATGATATATTGGATTTCATGAAATTGTTTGTTACAAAAGCTCAAAGCTTAACTTGTTCATCCTTGAAAATGTAAAGATTTGAATACATAATAAATATTTCCCAAATGTAATGCACACAAATCTTTAAGAAACGTGACTCCCAAAATGATGGCACCCAATGTATCCTTGCCCTTGTACCTTATTGACCTCAGAAAAACATGCTTTAAAACATCAACATAAAGTTGGTGAATTCACAGGTTTAAATAATGTATAAAGTAAGTTCATAAGATTTCAAAGTGTAAGACATGTAACACATACAATATCCCAAAATGTAATTACGCATGCGCTAAGCTCATGACACTGAGACTGCAACATGTATGTATATGCAAATTAATGCCAATATTGTGCCCGTATAGATGTTCAACCCGCAACATCCAAATGTGGCATGGTATACGTCCGTTAGTTCGGTACCGTCGAAACTAGTGAGCGCTACTCACCCGAACGGGGATGTCAATCCCAAATAGATTTATTCATAACATTCGCGCTTACTACCAGTAATTAATAGTTCATGATTCATGGGCATAGTGGGTTATAGCTACTTAGGCAAACTCGTAATTTGTTTAAAGTGTACTTGTGTCCAAATGTAAAACAATGCATGTTTCTCACCCCGAGAGTTGTAAATCATTGTAATTGTATAAAAGTGGGGCTATGAACTCGCCTCTAGTGAAATGAATTGATTATATAAATCAAGTAAGTGAAATGCCTCGCGAAATTCGAATGCAACCTAATTAATTATAGGCCGTATGAGTATAATGTATTTAATATAAATACAACATCATAAGTAATAGAGTTACACCACCACCTAATAGCTTTTGTTTAATTTATAAAGGTCAAAACCATATTTAAATCGTACTTGTTAAATAAATGTTTAAGTATTTGTATCCGTAAAGAAAAATATTATTGTTGTCCAACAATAGATTATTTGTTAATAATACTTGATTTAATATTTTTATTGATTATATGATGATATTATATAAATAGTTTAATTGTTTTATAAAATAATATTTATAAAGTTAAAAACATATATAAATATTATATAAATAATTAAATAATACTATAATATTTCTTAATGTTTTTGTAGCCCAAACGGACCCGAAAACACTTGTAAACCATATTTCTAAAATGTTAACAGCTTTGATGTATTTTAATAACAATGCAGAAAATTATTTATTAAATTTAATTAGTTTTTGTAATTTTTATTTATCCGAAATCTTTAAAAACTCATAACTTACTCATTTTAACTCCGTTTCGCTTGTTCTTTTATATGTATGGAATCGTGACGAGATAAACTATTCAAATAAAATACTCACAGATTTTATAAAATCTTTGTCGAAACAGTAAATTCAAAACAGTTTATAAAATCATTTTATAACTTTAATCTTACGAAAATCGTATCTCCTTCGTTATAACCCTGTTTTACAAGTTCTTTATATGCACGGTTTCCTATTAAGATGATCTATCATCATAAAATATTTATATATTTTATCAGATTCAAACAGTAACAATTTTTATTAAATAAATATTTGGGTCATTTACATCTATATCCTTAGAAAGCTTATAAATTACATCAATATCCTTTCAAATTTGATAATTACTTCAATATCCTTTATAAACTATAAAATACACATGTATATCCTTTTCATCATATTTATGTAGATTTAAAATCAAAAACTCCAATATAAATATCTAATTTGTAACATTACCTTTTTACCCTTCTTTTTCAATGAAACTAACACAGTTTTTAAAAGGGTTTTTATTACACAGATAAAATTGCAATCTAATAAACCTAATCTTCAAAATTTATAATCATATATCCACTATATAATTGAAGTCATTTTGGTAATACTCGAATACACATAGAAATCAAAAAGAAGAAAATGGAACAAGGTGACATGTGCATTTTTAAAACAAGTTTATGTATTTGAAAATTTGAAAACCATATCTTATGCAAGTATCCGTGTTAAAAGATTAAAAGCCAAAATTGATTTGTTGAATATAAATATCTTTAATTTACAGTTTATATATCTTCCAGATTGTATTTGAGCTTTAAGTAAATCACATCAAGCGATTCCGAGATTTGATGTTTTTCAGTTTGGTGAATGAAGGGTATATATGTAATATAACTTGCTAAAAACATTTATATAAAAGTACTTAACATTAAATTCATTTAAATATGATAAAAATGTGTTTTTGGATATACATGTGAATTATAAATTTTTAAAAGGATATTAACGTAATTATAAAATTTGAAAGGATATTGACGTAATTGATAAGTTTTCTAAGGATATAGACGTAATTCTCACTAAATTTTTTAAAACACTTTTATATATTTAATTATCGTAATCTAGTAAAATTCATGACTTCTTCGTTATAGCTTCGTTTTTTGAGTT
>BQNB010152808.1:0-15721 GCA_026074375.1 Tanacetum coccineum
ATTGAGTTAGCTTACTAGACCCTTAAGCTCCACACCAAAGAGTAGAATCGAACAAACATCATAAATAAAACAAAAGGCATACTGTTAACTAAAACAAGGTTATATTTTGTTTTGCAAAATTTGAAAACTGATATTATGAAATCGAATGGGCTAATGGCCCAAAACCAATTTTAAACCTACTGTTCTTAAAATTCTAGTGGACAAGGCCCAAAGTCAATTTCACTTTTGTAATATCAAACCAACGGATCAATGACAAAAATTAGCTTCTGTTGTAAAATGTGAAATCAAAACAGTATTGGATTTTTTTTTAAAAACTAGGAAGAAAGCTTAACAATAAGCTAGAGATGCTCTCGAAAGAAAAGGTAGACTAAGGCTTATATAATAAGCCGAGTAAACGAATACTCGTCGCTACCCATGTGTTATCGAATCGAGCTTAGAAAATAAGGAACGATTAAACCACTATTAGTACCATGAATAACCGAATAAGCTGTTTGAGAGCTTACGCGAATCCAACTTATGTAAAGCAAAAGGGTACGAGGCTAAGAATGCAAAATAACTACTAAATAAGCTAGATCTACCATTAAAGCTATCTAAAAAAGGCAAAAAGCTCTCAAAACTTCAAGGTGACAAAGCTTACTTTGAAAATAATCCGAGCTTAAAAGTTCAATGCACCTTTCTTTGCGTTCGAATCGAGCTTGAGACAAATGAAAGAGTAAATAAGCTAAAGTAAAAAAACTTAAACGAATAAGCTTAACAAAGGAAACGAACAAAGCTAAATAGCTTATTCGAGCTTAACAAGGGAAACAAACAAAGCTAAATAGCTTATTCAAGCAAAGGAAATAAGCTAGGATAATAAGCATACCGACCAAACTTCATTAATAAGCATAAAAAGTTGAATACAATAAGCTGAATAAGCAATTTAGATAAGCTGGAAATTACAAGATGAAATTATAAGCTAACTTTTAACTACACGTTTGACAAAGAATCAAACTCACCACCTTAGGGGATTCAGCCTACAATCATAACCCTTTATGTTTGTAGTTTTACGTTACATTCACTTATATCTTGAGTTTGTTTGAAATAAATAATAATTATTATAATAATAATGATAATAATAATAGAAGTTGTGTTCATTTAAAGTTTAAAAATACATGGGTATTCGTTAAATGTATAAATTTTCTAAAAACTTATGAAACTTAGAACTTTACAATTAAGTCCATAACATTGGACCTAAGATTAACCTTAATTTTAAGAATTTAGCATTTAATTGTAGATTGTACTAATAAATCAAAGTATAACATTATTTTACTTTTAAATCCAAATTGTTGTAAAATAATACTAATGGGCTTATGTATATTCACCATTATCTCAACCGGCCCGTTAGGGTTTACATGTATTTATCTTCCCTATAAATACTTGATACTTGTAACCTCTTGGATTGATATACATGAATAAGAATTCTCCATTCTCCTCATTCTTCTCTTATTCTTGTGTTCTTGTTCTTTACATTTATAACAAAAACAATAAGTTATAATGAAACAAAAAAGTAAAAATTAAAGATTACATATACATTGATTCAACCCATAGCGCGATACATAGAATAGGAAATACAATAGTAATATAATTTTATGCACAAAGGATAGATCATTGATGCTTGTATTTGTTTACCAAGATCTACTATGATCTGCAATATTTTTTAATATTTTTTTAGTATGCAATATTTTTTTCATAGAATTTTCATTATGAAACTAAACGATTAATTAAAAGAAGCATCATTAACATAATGTAGAACCAATTATTTAATTTGATTTCAAATTAAATTTTTTTTAAAATGATCTGTTATATGATCTGATATGTATTCCAGTACGTGTAAGAAATTTGTTATCATATTAATATCAAGAATAACGATCTTTATTCATAATAAAACCAAAATATCATTATGATCTACTTATTATGGCCATCCACATTCTGTAACGGCTTAGTCATTATTGACTCAATAATGTTTGTACTTAATCACGGTTTATGAAAAAAAATTATATACATAACCTTGTTTAAGATTATATTATTCATTAATAAAACCACAATGGAATAAAATTAAAATACAATAACCTCAAGGTATAGTATATCTTTTAAAGACCATCAAGTTCAAGTTCTTTGTGATTCATTTAGATGAATCACCGATTAATAACACAACCTCATGTTTTGTGAAAAAAATTATTAGACCTCAGTTCTAATTATGATTTTATAAGGATCAATATCATACATCATGTTATGCGTGAAAGATTATAATTGACTTCACAGTTCTAATTTGAGTCAATAATGGAATCAATAACATAACCTCATGTATATGTTATAAAGAAAAAAAAATAAAACATTAGTTTTATCATGCGATAATAGTAACTGCTTGAAGGCTATGGCAAAAGCCTGTGTGGTTGTTTCACTAAAGGGATAATAAATGACTGGTTGTATTCTAGTAGATCCAGGAGTAATCTACTAAGTTTTACAAATATAAAATCGCACTGGTTTATCTTGAAATATGACTCAACATAATTGAATCTCCTAAATTACATTCATTGAAAATGAAAAAAAGTCTATAATGAAAGTATGAAAGGTTATCTTCTGGACCGAACCAAATAGGTTTCTACCGACAGGCGTAGATCTCAAATCTTTACCTTTGGCTGCTTGTTTGGTAATTCGGGTGATATTATGAGGAGGAGAATAATTGACGAGCTCAAATAGGCATCCACCTAAAGGCTCTCAGATATATTATTATTAATTTTTTATCCTGTGGGCGCATGCTCTTCTTTAAAAAATGATAACTAGGCCCTCATATCAATAAACTTGCAAAGAATACTTTCGTTTATAGAAAGAATTTAACCGCGTATTTGAGCGCCAATTATCCTCCATTGGATATTTTGATTCTATTAGAGTCAATAACATATTAGTCTCATGTTATGTTATAAAAAAAAAAATTAAAAAAAAAAACTTTAGGTTTTTTATTATGTTTCTCTCAGAGAATCAAATAACACGTTTCATTTATTCTTTATATGTTGTGTGTTTTTATGATTGTTAATCATGCGGAATATATTATGTAATCATTTGCTGATTTCAAAATTATGATTTTCGCCATGTTTTTAATGATATTGTTAACATTATTTTCCATACTAATGTCATGATCATTTGCTAAAATTATGCTCGTAATTTTTCTTAATCTTTATCTACTTGGCTATGTTAAACTATATGCAATTTACAATGAATATTGAGTCTTTTGGCTATCTTTTCCGATATCAATTGTGTTTGTACTTTAATTTCTTTTCTAAAGTGAACTTTCTAATCTTTTTATTTGGTATTGATTTTAAGAAGAAAAAAGAGGCAATGACACTACTAATTAACATATATCAACATCCTAATATAATCAAGATTAGATATGTTGCCTTAATAAAATGTGATGCATCTATTTATTTTTAGTTTGGATGTGTATATAGTATATTTTTACTATCTATCTAAAAATCTATGTTATATATGTGTTGCATGGAAATCGAAAGTATGTGTTTAATATGCGTTGCATTTTGTAATCATATTAGCCTTTAATAAAAATGTTAATGGCGTAAAACACAACGTTTTAAAATTACATAAATTTGAAATTGATTTTTTTCAGACTTGTTTACGTGGTGTATAATCTCTTTAATAATGATTCGTAAATGTTTGTGTTTATGAAGAAAAAAATTCTAATATGGGATCTATGCAATCTTTGTTTAAATGAATTACTTTGTCATTTTTATGTAGAATGTTACATTTAAAGTTTCACATATTGATTTTGTGTTCTTGACATATCGGAAAAGCAAACCAGCTCCCTGGACTTTTATGCAGAGTTCTATCTAACTTTGGGGATAATCAACAAAGCTGAAAAATAGGCAGGCTGTACAAGTGAGGTGCCAATAGTTGTATTCTCCCATCGTTTTTTTTTTCATGGAACTAAAAAAGGGAACACTAAACGATGAAAGATTCGTTAAATCTCCGCTTAATTGTAATGCCACCTCAAGATGCTAAAAAAAAGTATAAGCGAAGTTCGGTCTCATATTTTTGTGTTAGATGTTGAATTAATCCGATAATATCTAACGGTGAAAGATCCGTTATAATGTGTGGGGTCGTGGGGGGGTTGGGTGTTAGCGGAGGGAGGGTGGTTTTTGTGGGTGGTTTAGGGGGGTGGGGTGGGGGTGGCGGTTGGGAAGGTGGTGGGATGGGGGCGGGTTGGTGGGGAGGGAGTTGTGTGGGGAGAGGACGGGTTGTGCGCCGGCTGTTGTTTTTGCTTTTTATTGGGTTGTGTTTTATATTTGGCCGGTTGTTTTATTTTTGTTTTTGTTCGTTAGTTTATTAGTTGTATTCGGATTTGTGCTTTCGTGTCTTTTTCACTATATAACGTTTTTTTTATTTTTTTTTACGTTTTTTATTCTATTTCTCTCTTAGCTGTTTGGTCTTTTTATATGTCAAACTCCAAAAAGAAACGATTTTGAACATCAAAAAGCAAGAAATTATGTTAAATTGCAAGCACACATTTTCGCAATATTGAGGATTGCATTGAATGATAAAAAGAAAACCATGCGATGAGATGGTTAATGCATCGAATATATCATATATCGAGAACGATGACTTTGATATAAGTTTCTTTAAATAAGCAATGGGATATGCTTTAAGAAACACGTAAACCGTTTACTAAATTTGCTCATTCATCAACTGAATGTGACTCCAACTAACGATGATCTTGTAGATATGGGATTATGGACGTGGTGAAATAATTATTATCGTTTTAATTCAAAGAACTTGTTTGCAACCTCAAGTTGTAAGATTAAAGATGAGTAAATCAACGTATAGATCTCCATTCCCTCTTGTGAATGTGATGAATAGATTCATTCCCTCATGTGAATGTGATGAAATGATCAACATAAATATCTTTATTCCCTTAAGTGAATGTAATAAAATGATCATGATAAGATTGTTCATTGTCTAAGTGAATGAGATATAATGAAAATATAAAATCTTCATTCCCTCAAGTGGGAATGTTAATAATGTAATTTGATATGGTCGAGGTAATATGACAATGACAAACCATAGTAATGGCACAAATAGATTAAGAAATGAGCAAACAAAATGGGATTTATGCAAAAATGCCATATGATGCATGGCAAAATACAAGTGGAGCAACTATTTTACACAATATATTAGTAGATGTAAGAATCTATGCTAAGCACCAATTTGCTCTGTAATGTAATATTAATTTGTCATGAGAAACAAAAGTGTAATATTAAAGTGTGGCAGTTTGATTTTTTTGTCTCTTTTATCGACATGCTGGACTGATAAAGTGATAGTGTAAAAGAGAAGCTGTGCCTTAAAGAGTGTATGAGCTATATTTACTATAGTGTCGTTGTGACATGGTACGGGGGGGGCGGGGTGGAGAGGTTGGGGGCGAAGGGGGGGGGGGGGGGTGGGGTGGGATGGGAAGGGGGGGTCGGGTGGGGTGGACGGTGTGGTGCGGGGTGGGGGTGTTGGGCGGGGGAAGCTGGGGGTTGGGGGGTTTTTTGCTTTAGTTTTTTCTTTCTTCTTTTTTTCTTTTTTCTTCTTTCTTTTTTTTTTTTTTTTTTTTCTTATTTTCTTTTTTTTTAATTTTTTTCTTTCTCTTTTCTTCTTCTTTTTTTTTTTTATTCTATTTTTTTATTTTTCTTTTTTTTATTTTTTTTTTTTTTATTTTTTTCTTTACTTTTTTTTTCTTTTTTTCTACATCTGATCTCGAGTCATTAATGATGCGAAACTATTGACAGGAGAAGGTTCTTCAATCTAATGTATCACCTCAAAAAAAAATGCGTTATTCATCTATCAACTAGATTGGGGACTTAATCCCTCAATATTCTGGAAAGAAAACACGTGGATATATATAGGCATACAAATCCATTGTATGAACCATTTAGAGTTTAAAATCGATGCATCGTCTAAATGGTCATGAAATTGCAACCTCGAGTTTGCATGATTAATAGCTCAATGCGAGCCTAACATTCCGGAGTAAGTATTTCATCATGAATATGCGATGAATTACTTCTAAATTATTAAATGAAAATGAGTGATAAACTTGTGTTGTTGTATGGGGCAATATTATAATATGTACAACTACAAAAATTAGCATCATGCCCCTAATGGTTATTATAATTTCTCCCCTTTTATAATTAGTTTTGGTTATTAACCAAACATATCCCATTTCAATTTTTTTTTGTGCAAATTACTCCACCTAAATGCACATATACGGGATATAGAAGAAGGATAATTCCTTCAGGAGGAGAGAAGTAGCTGCAAATTAAGAATGAATTATCATATTCTATTGATCCTCGAAAGAAATTTTATAGATAATCTAATAACCATACAAAATTTCAGCTACTCATGCTCTGATTATATGTTGTCCCTTAAGGACACTATTATGACATGCCTCAAGCATGGTAGACAAATTGATTCCAAATAAAATCCTCGATGAAAAATATGGAGCATGAAAACAAGATGGTTGTTCGAGGTATAAAAGACCCATGATAGTCTCATAAAGAGACACTAGACATGAAGGTTTCAAAGAACCTCAGATAGCTAATGAGATCTCAATAAATTCTATCTTGTCTTGAATTATATGGAATCGAAAACAAAACGACGTCGATAAATTTGTCTACATACAATGTATTGCTTGCTATTATGCATGATGAGGATCAGAAATCAACTAATATCCAAATATGAGCTCAATGAAATGTTTGGCCAACATAAAAAGACACAGTATCTTGCAAATACTAAAACTATTGGAACGTGAAGTTCATACACATCAATGTGTAAAATCTATTGGATATACATCGGTTTTTGTGTGAAACTGAAATAATAGCTCTAAAGTTATGTGCTTTAAAACTTGAGTTGTGAAATAAATAAATTCACAAAACAATAAGTTGATTATTAAGAGATATATTATCTCGAGGTGGATGTAAATATCTTATTGATATTTTATGAGACAAGTATTTATTTTTCCTTAAAATAGGATTTATTAGAGCTCTCATATTCTACGAAGGATATGTAATGCCTCAAGCATGCCTCACAAATTCAACTTCTAGAAACAATTAATAAAGTTCTCAATAACTTTAATTGATCTAATTGAATGAATCCTTATATGGATAAAAATCATTTTGGACGCATCTTATATAAATTGCTTTTGCACATGTCTCTAAGAAATGAATGATCCTAAGTACCATACATAAGTGCAATTGAGGTTTTGATGTTAATTGTGCAATTAATATGCGTCATAAGAGTGTATTTTCTCTTTTAATCTTTGTAGACACATTGTATACTTTCTAACAAATGCATTTGATATTGAATTGGAAGCTACACATATATTTTGTTATCATTGCAGGACTTATTCTTAACATCAACAATTTGGTGGACTTCATTACAAAGTTGTCATCAACAAAAGTATTTTAGCAACTCGTTCAGAAGATTAGCATTCGATGCTTGAAATATATACATTAAATTGAGGAGGAGCATTATGCGCACTGCACTCTTTTCCTTCATCAAGTTTTTATCCCATTGGGTTTTCTTGATAAGGTTTTTAATGAGGCAGTATATACCGTATGATAAACGCTGAATATCCAAGGAGGAGTGTTGTAAAATAATACTAATGGGCTTATGTATATTCACCATTATCTCAACCGGCCCGTTAAGGTTTACATGTATTTATCTTCCCTATAAATACTTGATACTTGTAACCTCTTGGATTGATATACATGAATAAGAATTCTCCATTCTCCTCATTCTTCTCTTATTCTTGTGTTCTTGTTCTTTACATTTATAACAGTATATATGTTCAAAAAAAAAGTAGTATAAAAAAATATTAATACAAAGTTGGTGGTATATAAGTATTGCCTTAAACACTTACTGGTCGTTGAACTTATCTCATAATACCTTGTTCATACAAAAACATTTACTCCCTGGTATATGTTTGTGTAAGTGATAATTAATTTTTTTTATATAACGGCAATTTTTGTTTTCACAACCTATACCACATATCTCACAATATATTTCAGCTTCCAGCGAGGCTTAAACCTACAACCTCTAGATAGGTGGGGAACACACATGCCAAAAATACTTTTGGTGGACAACTGAGCTAGCCCAGTTAGTTGTAAGTGATAAATTTATAATACATTTGTCACTTAATAAGGACTAGTTTAGGGTGTGTTTGGTATGAGCCTATGAGAATAAAAGAATCATAGTTGGAATGATAGTGATGTTTGGTATATTATTGTGGTTATCAAAAATTGGAATCATATATTAATTTGTGGGCTCTCTCATAGGAGGCTAATGTGCCTCCTTTCCAATTTCATTCCCATTATCATTCCATGTTATTCCGAAACTCATTCCAAATAACAAACCAAACGCACCCTTAGTTTTCCATATTCTCCGCTAATCTTTTTAATTCATTTAAATAAAAAATCATACGTTGAAAATTATCGCAATGTGTTGTTTACATTTTCACTTGTTAAGATGTTTTAAAACAAACTCAAAAGATAAAACTTGTGTAACTTAAACTCTTTAACATAAACAAAGTTACAAGTAAAAAGAAACAACATATTGCAGTATTAATACCATCATTGAAATAATTTTTGTTAACACACAAAACAATAAATTAGTCACTCGCCTTTGGCTAATGTCTTTGTTCATGATGTATGTATTTTTCTTTTCTTTCTGTCATTTTTATTTATTTTTATCTTTTTGTGTTTGATTTGTTCTATTTGTAAATTATCTTGTTCCTTTCAGGTAGTGTTTAACTATTTAGTTACCGAAATACTTTATATTTGATCCAAATTGATCGAGACGGTTTTAAGATCTTTAGTCTTAAACTTTCAGGAGCCGTTTGTTTGATGATTACAGGAATCAAACGATCACAATCACAGGCATCTCAACTGTTTGTTTACCACATTAGTTTTAAATGTATGCTAATAGAATCATTTCCCTTTAATCATGTGACTTTGTGACATGCCTCCTTTTTTATATAACAAACTTGCTCTTTTTTTACCCAATCGTTACAACAACACCACCAACGTGCGTTCTAGCCGACGTTTAATTTGTATTTTAATTTAATGAATGATAAATTAGTTTTTTGAAAAAATGAAAAAGAAAATAAAAAAGGTGAGTCTCAGAAGGATGATGTTATGTGTTGTTAGTGAAGAGATATTTTTGTTACTTAAAAGTGAGAGTGCTGAAGTCGTGCTGAGGTTACAACACTTTTTGATGTTATGAGCTCGTAACATAAACAAAGTTACAATTAAAAAGAAACAACATATTGCAATAGACTCAAATAAAGAAGTATCAGTAGCTTTATTATAAATATTAAGTGACGGCAATGAAGAAAAATATGGTACAAACATTGATTTTTATTAATGTCTTTGTTCATGATGTATTTCATTTTAGTTTATTTTTATCTTTTTATGTTTGGTTTGTTCCTTTTGATCCAAATTGATAGGAATGGTTTTAGGATCTTTAGTCTTAAAGTCTTAATATATCAAATGAAAATTTATATTCTACAACCAAAATATGTTAAGAGTTAATAGAGAAGTATCTACGATCGAGTTATTTGCAAAAGTCGAGCCACATTGACTTTAAGTATACGGCTTAACAGGTATTCTCGTTACCGTTTTCAGATTTCTCCTGGTTGTTTCAAAATTTTCACCCAACAAAGAAGAAAACCTAGTTTCTTATAGGAATTTAAGAAGAAAAATGATTGTTCTGCGTACTACTGTAATTAGTAATAACTTACAACACGTCATAAACTTTATATATTTGGCAATAAACATTGTAAAACTTCATTTACAACTGTTATATTATCCTTAATTAATTGCCTTAAAAGCCCATTTATAATTTTATATAACTTAACGTAACATAACAACCTAACAACATTTACGTAACACAAACACAGTGCATGATCAATGGCTATTCACATCAGACCAATCTTCTTCATGATCCTATTCATCACCTTTGTTACTATCAACGTTACCGCAACAAAGAAACGAGTACATATACCAGACGATCTTCACGACGTAAAGGACAACGAGGAGGATGAGGCGTGGATAGAATGGGGACAGAAGAAGAGAATGACGGTTGAAGAGTTTGATCCGCCTCCGGAGAATTTTTCTGATCTGGATTTTACACAAATGCAGGAGGAGGTTATGAAACGACAGGTTGGACAGTCGTATGGGTTCGTTAAGCTGAGGTTAACTGATGATCCACGTACTCCGGTAACTATATATACTTTTGTTCTGATTAACGTTATGCATTTAGGCTTTCATTGAAATTATATTGATTGTATCTTTTCGTTTTGGTGATTGATAGTAGTTAGTGGCTGACTGTGGTTTATGGGTTCTGGCTTGGGTATGTAATCGAGTTTAAATCGAGTGACAAAAATATGAGGTTTGGTTCTATGTTGTGGCTTTTGAACTAACTAGTGTTTAAATGGATTCTGTAAGCTTAATTTTATTGTATGCAAGACGCAGTAGTCATTATCCGCATGTTATGTGTCTAGTAAGGTTTGGATCTATGTTGTTGTTGTCTCGCCTTTTACTTGCTAAACATCCATCACATGGATATGAATGGTTTGATGATAGGAGTATAGAATAGAGTAGCAAAAAAGCGCGAGTGAAGTTTAAACAAGTATGTATATCTTAACAGAAAGATTGGGTGTCAGTCTATGTCGACGTGACAAACAAATTCCACATGTGATATGTCTTCTGAAGCATGAATTCGAATATTTTGCTGATAGGAGAGAATACTAGAAAGACGAGGAAGTTACAATCACTCTACTTGTTGGCATTAATCGTTTTCTGATCCTCATATGTATGGTTTTAAGACTTGATGTGCGTGCCTAAACAGGAAGGGGAAGGGGGTTTAAGCATGTGCAGCGGAAGGGGGATTTAAGAATGTGCAAGTATAACCATGCAATATCGCACACACACACACACCATGTTTTAAAGACCTCGGCCCCTCACCATAACTATAACAAGCCTCACAATAGTAATGAACCCTTTATACGTATATTTTAACTTGTCATTTATAAGGGCGTACTTTGTGATCATGGCACATGACCCGAAAATCCAAAGAACGATCAGAGTGTGGTTTTGGTTTGTCTAAAGAGAAAAGAAGACCTGGAACAAGAACTTTGCAATATTCTCATCTGTTTTAGAGATCATTAAACTAAACAAAATCTGATACAAATGTTTCCTGTTTGTATTTGCAGAATATGGTATCAGAAATTGCTGAGAAATGGACCAATCTTGCAAAAACTGGAGCTATTGGTGTCACTTTCATGGGTTTTGATCTTACTACAGTGATGTTCACATTACAAAATGCCCAAGACACTTTGGAGGTTAGTTCCATTTCTAGTAACCATTTACGTTCTACTCTCATTTTGATTGCTCGCTCTCTATTCAAACTTTATGAAAATGTAGTAAAGACTTTATCAATGCCACCCGATACAATGACCATGAACATTTTCTAACCCACATACTCTGGTTAGCGTAAATTTATATTTGTTCCCGTTCAGTTTAAAGAGTTTGTGCTGGATCAGCCAGAAGCATACGAAATTAAGATGGGAGATCAATTATTCCGAAGACCAGGAGATCCTCCATTTGAGAATCTTCTAAAAGAACTCCACAAAGGCAAGAAAAAGCATGCTATTTCCTCAGACGATGCTAATAGAAAAAGCGAGTTATAGTTCAAAGTCGAGTAAGATTTTCTTTAGGCTTGCTTTTCATTTTTTGGAATTATTGCCATGTATCTTTGGTAAATTTTGCAGTTTATTTGGTTGTATAACTCGAGCAACTGTTTTCTAGTTTTATCTCTTCTTTGGTTTTCATGTACACTCAAGAAATATTTTATTTTGTCATGACTAATGGTCACTTTGAAACGTATGTCCAAACATACTCCAGAAACACAAAAGCTATTTACACTGATATTTTGTCCATCTCAGTTTGATACAAACTCAAGAACCTTTCCAGCACCATTGAGCGGTTGTGCCTTTATTTTTTCTCAAAAGTTTTAATGTATAAAACTAAATTTTACCAATAGAGTGACAATTTCGACTTATGTTGTAGTTCTACTTTATCTCTTAACGGTCATATAGCATTCTGCTAAAAATGAAACATGTTAAAGGTCCTTCAACATGTACTGTATCATAATTCACAAATTATTTATGAAAACGAAATACATTGTGTATAAAATATTCCATTGATATAAATAAACTTCAAAGATAACTTATTGGTTCCATTTGCATCAAAATAAAAGCTAATTAAGAATTCTGTAGTTGGGAAGAGACCTTCATTTTAGCTTCTTGCTGAAATCAGAGAGCTGAAGCATGTGAATTCTGGAATAAGTTGCAGCCTCCTCCCTCTCTTTCTGAGTGTTGTATCCCCAGTCACCTATGTAATACAAACCAAATACACTAGTGAATACCGAATGTAAGTTTTAGGATTGATAAATAAGTACAATAGTATTTGCGTGAGACCAAAAAGAGAGCATAAACAACTGTTGATATGTAAGCCGTTTACCTACAACCATAGGCGTTCCCATGATTGTTCTATATTTTTGTGAAATTTTAGTACATCTACAAAAACTAGAAGCAATATGCCCCTTTTATCACAACGTATCAATCTAACAGTTAAACTGATATATAACAAGTACCACAAAAGAAATGAAAATCATTGGTAGGGAAAGAAAGGAAGAAATTTACTGCCCGTTACCTAGATACAAGTTCCATCCATCCAGCTCGGGTTCTTTGATGACGTTTTTCAGTGTTGCTAACCGATCTTCCACGAAGCTGGCAAATATGAAAAAAAAAAGTAAAAAAGAAAACTAATATGGCTATCATAAGTTTATTCATGTGTACCATCGTCCATCGGTAACTGATGTTAATAATACCAGTGAGACGTTAATTGGATGACTTACTGCAGGGTGAGGCCTTGGTGTTCGGGTTGCTTTTGAAGCTTCTTCAGCACTTCCACTTTCGGACTAATTTTGAAAGTTAAAAATGAAAGAAATAGAATTTGGTTAAAGATATAAAAACGTGGATCTATACAACTATAGTTTTGTAAAGACCACATACCCAGTCCCAAGACCATAGATTCTTTCGGGTGGTATGGTAATTCCCGCAAGTTCTCGCAGTAACGCATCAGCGAACCGACCCTGGAAAAGGGAAACCGGGATAAGAGAGGTGCAAATTGTGCGTCAACTCATGTATGAAATAAAAGGGTTGAATAGAAATTTGTAGGTGTAAGTAACGGACAGCTAGAGTTAACTGCTATGATTCAATAAACCATCCTAAAAAACTATGTTCAGCTTTTTAAAAGTTGTGCATAACACCATGCAGCATTGTGTCACATAAGAAGTCTTTATAAGTCGGGCACTATTAGCAGATCCTCATACACGTAGTACTTGAAAGATTGAAATTACTAAAAATATCCTTTAAGACTGCAATATCATCAGAAGTTTATAAGGCAACAGCCAACAGGCAAATACACGTCATCTTAGCTTATGATTTAGCTAAAAATGGAACAAAACAATATGGAAAATTTGCATTCGATATGGGACATCCCCGAAAGGAAAATGCAATAATTTCATGGGACAAAAGGATTACTTGTTTAGTGGTAACTATATAGAGTTGCGAACTGGCAAACTTCAGTGCATCAGGAACGCCTGGATAAAACCTGTTAAGAATTTCAAAAAGCATGCTTCAGTAATGAGTTCAGCTGTAAGAAGAGGATGCAATTTCTTCACATCTGCTTAAGAATGGGTCAATTCAGAAAGTTTTGTCTCCAGTGGGTCAAGCGGGTATGATAATAAACCATGGATAATAAATTTCAGGTCAAGCGGGTCGAAGGTCGTCCAAAGTGTTCCTTTAATGCATTAAACCACCTACTTCATTTTCTTAAAGAAAAAGTTCAGATGTGAAGTGAAAAGGTGTTCCAGGTCGACCCCGTCCCTTTCAACCCGTAAAAAGAGTACTCGTTTTGACATCTTACGGAATTACACAACCCGTCCGCCCCGCCCAATTTTCTAGTTATTAATCACCTGTTTGCTCCAACCCAGGTAGCTAAGTCCTTCTCCATCCATTCATCCCTAACCTTTCCAAAAAGATCTACGAGCTCATCTCTGTTTTCACTCCATGCTTCCATTATCACTGGTTTTATATTGAACCAGTTGTCTAATATTCCCTCAATTGTGAGTCCTTCTGCCACCTTGCACATTACATGAAAAGAAATATCTATAAACTATTTCATCCTTTGTGTAATACAAGTAAAAGTTTGTTATGTATATACACACTGATGACTTGCGCAATGAAGGGATTCTCATCTCCAGAAGCAACCTCACAAGTAACAAGTTCTCGTATCCAGTTTCCACAACAGGCCGTACCTGCCACAATTCGAAGGTCATTTGAGTAACATGTGTGACACAGTTGTTAGCATGCATAGAGCATGAAACATGTGTAGCATGACTTGAATGAATTTTCATGATTGCTAAGTTCCTATCATTAAGATCACAATCATTGAGCGTATTGACTATTTGACCTTATTCTATATGCATGACAGTTTGTATCATTACGTAGCATGACAATGAAGGGACAACCGCACATCCCAAGTTTCAACTATGTGGTACATGGCTAATTGAGCACAAATTAGAACAAACATCTTTGATGCAATCACATTCACGTTTCACATACTTTTCCTAGTACACTGCTACCCCCCTCAGTCCTTTAGCATGTTCACACATCAAGGTTCCATTACATAATCATCACTCGTTATCTAGGCTTTCTAACTTAAGAATTTATAAAAGATCCTGAGGCTCATACAACTTTATTTTGAAGAGAATTAAAATGACGTGGAGAAAGAATTTCCCAATCCAATATAATTATGGGGGCTGGGGTCAAAAACATAAAAATAAGGCCACTCAACTTCATATACAGGTATAAAGCAAACTAGGATCAGATTCAATGTCATGGGTCCTCAATTAGCAAATACTTGTAAGAAAAATGAAGTTTAAATAAACTATACCAAAAGAGGAATCACATTCTTAGAAATATATCGTACATTTAAAACTAAGGAGAAGATAACATATTGGGGGTGTTTGGGATTACTTTTTAAAACAGCATGTCGTGTTTTTGTTTGGGTAAAGGGGATTACCCCGGTAAAATAAGCATGCCGTGTTTTTCAAAAGCTAACAAGCAAATTCGAGTGTTTGGATGAAGAACAGTGCTTCTGCTCTTATCCTCATATCTTAAGGTGAGATAAGATGTTTTCACAAATAAGCAGTTTGAAATCCTTATTTCAAACAGAAAAGGTCTTACACAGTTACACTTATGGCGCAACAAGTTATTTGCAATCCCACACACCCCACAAACTATATCACATAAAATCAATACACTAACATTCTAGGGTGTTTGTTTTGTTTCGGCTTATATAACCGGCTTATGACTTATTTATTTTTTGACTTATGTTTCATAAGCTCATTTTTTGTAGCTTATTTAATTTTTTTTGGCTTATATAAGCTTATTATGACATTATAAGCTTATATAAGCCGGAACTTTTCAAAATAAGCCATAAGCCTGCTATATAAGCTGAAACAAACACCTTGTTTCGGCTTATATAGGCGGCTTATGGCTTACTTGGTT
>BQNB010152810.1:2841-15720 GCA_026074375.1 Tanacetum coccineum
AGTCATAGAAAATAGAGGTAGAGAATAAGGCAGTTGACAGAGGTGTTGCAGATACAAGAGATTTCTTCTTTTCAATCTCATAAATACTGTGAATTAGGTTTTCTTCATATTTCATTTTACCAAATAGAGAAGAAACTTAGAATCTTTCACATGATTTATATTTCTGAGACTTTAGTAGAAACTTAGCCACTTCTTTGGAAACCCATTTATAAAACCTGTATTGATTTCAAGCTTTGAAAGGTTGATGCCATCATTTACTAACTCATTCATCAAAGCTTTGTATCTAGTGAAAGTTTGTGTTAGTGTTTCACCTTCTTTGAATTTGAAGGTGTTGTAACACAACTTTAGGTCCATGACACCACTTTCTTTAACATCAAAGGGGCCCTCATGATACAGTATCAGGTCATCCCATGTTGATTTAGCTGTTAAGCAGTTTATGACAAAATTCATTTGGTCATCTAGAAGGATAGACATGATGAGACTTTTGAGTCGCTGATATAAGTTAGCATCTTTTCTTTCATCAGAGGTCCATTGTCCTTCAGACTTTCTTTGACCAACTATCATAGGGATAAAAGGACCATTTTTAATAATGATCTTGAATTGAGGTTCAATACCAATTATGTGGCATATGAATCTCTTTTTCCAATTAGTGAAATTTTCCACCTCTAGTAAAGGAGTAGCATTTAACTGGCCACCCCTATATTCAAGATTTTGTGGTACTTCTGTTACCATTTAAGATGGATCTTGATTTTAAAAATCTTTTAAGCAGTTATAAAAGCTTTAAAAAAGTTTTATAAATCAAACTGCTCTGATACCACTTATTGGTCCCTTTGAATGTGATATAAGGTTTATCAAGGTAAACTAATCACATTCCATGGCAACAAAGTGAGTTTTAAACAAATTTATATGAACAATATAAAGAACAAGTTTTAAACACACAAAAGTAACTTTTCAACGTATAGGTTATTATTAGAATCAAATAAAGAATCTATAACACACCTTGCTTGCTGAATAGCAAGGTGGTTGAATGACAATTGGGTGTTATCTCCTTCAAACTTAAACCTTTAAACCTATGATAAGAGTTTAAGAAAACAAAACTTGTTTATGAGCAAAACTTGAAGCTTCATCTTTCAGAGGAACGAGTTGAGTTTTGTTTGAGAGATAAATGAACTCTTCAATGTGTTTTCACATTAATTGGAAGAAATGACATTTACTCTGAGAATCTCTTTCCATTTATAGGCAAAGAGATTAGGGTTTACAAGTTAACCTAGTATGCGTGTCACACATCTAATGGGTGGTTGAGATAACATTAAATGTTGGCATGCTTTAGAGTACCAGGTACAGTCCTTTGAGGAAAAGAAAATGTACTTCTCTGCTAACATAGAACACATTTTCCAAGGGAGAAGCTTTATTCTTTTTGCATAAAGCAATCTTTTCCCCGCGCTGTAAAACCTTCTAGAAGTGAAACTTCTGTTCAGCTTCTAATAAGAGATAGACAACGTTCAGACTTGGAATTGGTCAACCAAGCTAAACTAACTCCACCCAGGGCCTTCTTCAGTTTCTGTACGCTTGCATACAACTGAAGTGAAGATACTTCCAAAACTCTAAGGACCTAAAGAATAGCTGATGTTAAAGGAACTTCAGCATCTCAAACTGAACTACTTCAGCTTGAGTAACTTAGGGGATTTTATGTTTAAATCTACTGAAAGAATGAAGGGCTCGGGAACTGAACCCAACAGTAACAGTAGTAACAGTCGTCATTATATGAGCGGAAGACCTAACAAGATAATCAACTTCAGCCTCCGCAACATTAGCACCTGAATGATAAGAGGAGTCTGAAGAAATAACGAACCTTACGGAATCAGTGTGATCTCCAACCTCATGCTCTAGCGTGGTGGATACAGAAGCTGTCACAAAAAGGTAAGGTGGGTATGGCCGCAACCCTGACTTCAACATTCAACACAGCTCGAAAAAATATTATAAAAAAAAAAAAAAAAAAAAAAAAAAAAAAATGTTAAAAAAAAAAAAAAAAAAAATATTTTGTGGGGGGGGTATTATTGGGGGGGGGGGGGGGATAAAAAAAAAAAAAAAACAACAAGCAACCAGCGGGACCGCAGACATAGATTTTTACCCACCTATGGAGTCCCACTTCGGGTTCCGTATCCTTCCTTAACTTCGGGAGGATGCAAAACACATACAATATATATGTAGTAATATTTTTTTTGCTAAATTTTAAAAGGAATGCTAGAACCACAAAAACATCCACACAATGACATGTGTTGTATATTACTACGTATTAGATTTATAATAGAGAGAGAATTTAAAAAGAAAATAAAGCTTGTCACAAATTAGATGACAAATCATTTTGTGTATGTTTTTTTGTAAAACGTTTGTGGTTCTAGCATTTCTAAAAGTTTAATGTTCGTGTACCAACGATGATGAACCACATTTTAAGATATTTTACATGACGAGCATGTGTAAGTATCAGATTATCATTGGATATGATAGAACGTGATTTGACTCCATGAGAAAAGTTTTATATAGAACACTATCTAATTAAAGAATAATTCATTTCATCTCAACCATTCATTTTATTTTCATCTAATGGTTTAGATTAATTCATATTTTAATTTAATTAAAAACTCACTTTCATCTTTTTTTTTTTAAAATTAAATATCTCACAAACCGTTAATGCGTTTACGCAAACGAAAATACCATCCGCTACGAGAATAAATTTCATCGTTTCTATAAGGCACTTCTATATACTTTCGACGAACTTTTTTTTCGATTATTTTTTTCAGCCACGTCTGAAAAAATCACATGTGATACATGTGATTGTGATACAAATCACATGTGATTTTTTCAGACGTGACTGAAAAAAATTCAGAAAAAAAGTTCGTCGAAAGTATATAGAAGTGCCCCCTATAGAAAGATAAAAAAATACCTCAGCGATGTGTATATTTTTCGTTTGACTAAATTTTAATTTACCACGTCAAGAGAATTAAATTATCTTTCTATATGCAGGCACTTTTATATACTTTCGACGAATATTTTTTTTAATTTCCTGCCCAGAAAAAATCACACGTGATTTAAAAAATCACATGTGATTTCTTACATTAAAAATTACACGTAAATTTGTAAATTCACATGCGATTTATGAATTAATGAATTTATGAAATCACACGTGATTTATTACTTTAAAAATCATAAGTGAATTTGTGAAATCACATGCGATTTATGAAATAGCACGTGATATTTAAAAAACAACAATACATTGTTTTAACAAACCACGTGTAATTTTTTTTGGTCGAAATTTAAACACTAAAAAGACGTCAAAGATATGAACATCGATTTTTTTTTAGTTACGTCTGAAAAAATCACATGTGATTTTATAAAATCACATGTGATTGTGCTACAAATCACATGTGATTTTTTCAGAAGTGACTGAAAAAAAAATTCAAAAAAAAATTCGTCGATAGTATATAAAAGTGCCCCTCTATAGAAAGATGATTTAATTCTCGTCGCGATGGTGTATTTTTTGTCGTTTGACGATTTACCGTTTGCAAGATATTTTATTTTTAAAAAAGAGATGGAAAGTGAAGTTTTTTAATTATTTTTTTTATTTGATGAAAAATGAATGGCTAGGATGTGTTATTTTGTTCTTTGAGATAATATTGTTTTATCATGATCTCACATCTTGAGTGCATTCGTTGCAATTTAGATCGGTGGTAACAACAGACACAAGACGCGGCTTGCGCCTAGGTGGCACACTCAACAACACATGCTAAAACGCACAACCTAATATTGACTAACCCCCCCCCCTCCACCCCAACCCCCCAACTGCGTTGTGTACAACTTTTAAGCACAATTTGGTCATCTGAAGGACCAACTTAAATATATTTTTTTTGCTTTTTTTTCTGTGTTTGTGTGTTGTATGGTATATTTGTGTTTAAGTGAGTTATCTTTTAGTCGTTATGTTGGTTGTCTTATTACACTATGTTAATGATCATGTTTCTGACGTTGAAAAGTTGATGCAACACCAAGTTAACCATAACGATAAAGGTCATTAATACCATCGATCTTAAAACACAAAGTCATCGGATGGACTTACTTTCCATCAACCTAACTTTCTTAAATTAATCTATAAGTTAAAATTTTAATAATTAACTTGAACCAATAAAGTTCGCGCACATAAAAGAAAAGTGTCACTGCCCAAATTCCCTTTTAATATATATCGTTTCATCATTAGATTAATTTTGTTATAAGATCTCCGGGTGATCTTCACGATTGAATTATTAGAAAAATGCTGATTTCGTTTTCCATGATTTATTGATGGTATTTATTATAACATGTTTTTTTTGTTTGCGCACATAAAAGAAAAGTGTCACTGTCCAAATTCCCTTTTAATATATATCGTTTCATCATAAGATTAATTTTGTATAAGATCTCCAGGTGATCTTCACGATTAAATTACTAGGAAAATGCTGATTCCGTTTTCCATGATTTATTGATTGTATTTATTATAACATGTTTTTTTTTTTTTTTTGAACTTTTGAGCTTTTTTTATGATCTCATGTGCTCTCCATTAAGTTCAAATAATATTACTGCTTGCAGGTGTGATTTCTGTTTAATGTGTGATCATCAGACAATTCAAATGTTCATAATGATTGATTATTTGAAATTATATATGGTCATTCAAATATATTTGCCCGTGCAAGGATGGTTGAAAACCAAAAAGGTGGCAAAATTTTGTAAACTATATCCACAACGTAAAAAACCAAAAAAAAAAATTTTTCCCATATTTCTAAAAGTAAAAAAAAAAAAAACAGGAATTTTTTAACTCAACCTGCAAGACAAATTAAACATCACCATAGCGTTTAGAAAAACCAAAGAACAACAAATAACAAAAAACTAAATATACATCCGAAACAATACAAGATAGCACAAAAAATGCTAAAGGCTAAAAGATAGCACAAGAGGGTGAATGAACGGTGAAAACCATAAGCAAACGTTTCAACTCAACACATGAATGGTGTTAAAGTGTTAAACTGTGTATGCTTATATATGTGGCAAAGTTTTAGACCATCGTCCCTTTTCATTTCATAGTAAAATACTATATAGCATATTCTCATGTAGGAATAAAAGGGATACTTTATGGTGCTAGCACAATTTCTATGAACCCAGTGCAGTAAAAAAAGTATCCTAAGAAAATTAACAACAAAGGTAAAACAGAAGATAATTAAAAAGGAAGATAATCAAATTCAAACATGCAATATAGTATAAGATAATTTCATAATGAGCAATACTATATTTGTTTGACACATATGGGTGTAAAATTTTTATGTGTAAAATGGGCGTGAATCTGGCAACATGCAGTTGATGCCTAGCAGTGATCAAATGATACTGAATCTTATCAAGAAAAACAGAAGATCTTTTACAAATTAAAAACATGCATTGAATCGGATAATTAAATAACTTATCCAACATGCAAACAGGGGCGGCTCAAAGCTTCTTGTTACCCAAAGCGAAACTCAAAATGAGGCCTTGTCGATAATGTTTTTCTTTTTTTGCTATTAGCAGTAGCATTTTAGATAGGTGTGTTGATCGTTTTCGATTATCAGGTTTATTCGTAGTTTGATTCGTAGTATTCGTTAATTTTTTTTGGGTCAACCCGAAAACCAAACGAACCGAACCGAACTATAATTCAACCGAACCGAACCGAAAACCGAATTTGAATTCGGTTTGGTTCTCAGGTTGACCCGAATAACCCGAATTTCACTATTTAATTTTTTTTAATAATTACATAAACTTTTAGTAAACAAAAAATTATTATTAACATAAAAAGTGTTTTTTTTTATATTATGATAACATTTTAATGGTATTTATATAAATAAATGATAAAAAAAAATATATATATTTATAAGAATTCGGTTTTGGTTCGGTATTTTGGATCGGTTTTTACCGGTCGGGTGCCAAACCCATAACCAACCCAGAACCGAATAGTAGATCGTTTCGGTTCGGTTGACTAATTCGTTTCGGGTTATTAGTTCGATTCGGTTTTTCGGTTTTCGGTTTTTTTTGGTTTTTCTGCTCATCCGCTACTTATTTGATTCATTGGATTAAAAGAAATTCACAACAAACCTAAACCTCCCACACAATGAAAATCTAAAATTTAATCGAATATAAGAAAAAATAATTAACAAAAAGAAAACCAAATTCCCTTTGTAATGAATATTCTATAAGTAGAGGCTAAAAAACAAACATCACAGAACGGCCTTGTTTGTACTCTCTAGTTTATAATTTTAACCAACAAGCATAAATAATTTGAATGCAAAAGTTCAATATAGACCCAAAATTTTTGTCAAAGACTATATGAACCAAATCCTAGCCACTCAATTTTCATCAAAATTAAAAAAAACTGTCACTTTCCACTTTATTTTAAAATTAAATATCTCACACACTGTTAATCGTTACGCAAAACAAAACATATCATCGCACAGAATTAAATTATCTTTCTATAGAGGGGCGACACTATGTACTTAACACGAACTTTTTTTATGAATTTTTATGAATCATATACTATTTTTATTAATGAAATCCAATATGAATTTTATGAAATTCATATATGATTCGTATGACGAATCATATATGATTTTCGTAATTCAGCGACTTGAAACAAAATTGAAAAAAAAATCGACGGAATCATCAAATCTTATATGATGTTTTATGAAATCATATATGATTTTATGAAATCATATATGATTCGTTATACGAATCATATATGATTTTCGCAATTCGTGACTGAAACAAAATTGAAAAAAAGTTCGTTAGAATCACAAATAATATATTATGATTTTCGCAATTCGTGACTGTAAACAAAAATCGAAAAAAAGTTCCTCGAAAGTATATCGTGTCACCCGTCTACTGAAAGATAAAAAAAATACACGTCGCGATGGTGTAATTTTTTGTTGTGTGACGATTTACCGTATTGTAAGAACGTTTTATTCTTAAAAAAGAAGTGAAAAGAGAGTTTTTTTTTATGTGTTAGATAGAAAAACAGATGGTTGAGATTGATTCATTGGATTGGATCTATGACAAATAATGAGTCTATATTGATCTTAACTCATGTGTATCATTGGTGTTTCTCATTCTATTCTCTTCAATTAACCCTATTATATATACGTAGTTACTTTAGTTTAGTTTAAAAAATTTGTGAACATATCATATCTCGTGTATCACTTTCCATAATCTAACCCCTGCAGTCTTGCTAATTACTTGCCATAAATAAAATAAACATGCGTGCTCTCTTGCTATTTAAATAAAGCTTTATGACATATTCTTGCATCCAATTCAAGTGAAAATGTCTACAGATATCAAAATAGAAAAAATTAGCTCCAAAGATGAAGAATTGGCAGCCCAAGAAGAAATCTGGAAATTTATTCTTGGCTTCACTCCCATGGCTCTGGTCAAGTGTGCCATTGAGATTGGGATAGCCGATATCCTTGAGAAGCACGAATCCCCGATGACACTTGTTGATTTAGCATTAGAAATCGGATGTTCACAGTCTTCCTTGTATAGGATCATGAGGTTCTTAATCCACTATAAGGTATTCCAAGAAGAACCCGTATCTGAAGCATCTGTTGGCTACGTTCTTACCCCATTGTCTCGACTGCTAACAAAAACTGGAAAGCATAGCATGGCCGACTTGGTGTTACTAGAGAGCAGTCCGGTTATGTTGGTTCCATGGCACAAGCTCAGTGCATGGGTTTTGGGTAACAAAGAGTTACCCTTTCAGGCGGCACACAACACTGATTTATGGGGATATACTGCGGCAAATCCAAGTCATAGTAAACTCTTTGATCGTGCAATGGCATGTGATGCTCGTAATGCAGTGGCAGCGATGATTAAGGGCTGTCCTGAGGTGTTTGAAGGGCTGAAGACACTGGTGGATGTTGGTGGTGGTGATGGAACGGCTATAAGATCGATCGTGGAGGCTTTCCCTTGGATCAAAGGAATTAACTATGATCTGCCTCATGTAGTATCGGTGTCTCCTGCATGTAATGGTATAGAACATGTGGGAGGCAATATGTTTGATCATGTGCCAAAAGCTGATGGTGTTCTTTTAATGGTTAATAAAACTTTTATGTTTCCTAATAATTTTCTTTTATTGGTAATCATATTTTTTAAGACTTATTGTTTTTTATTTTGTAGAAAGTACTGCATGATTGGACGGAAGAAGATTGCATACGCATACTAAGAAACTGTCGCAATGCTATTCCTCAAGACGGGAAGGTGATCATTGTTGATGCGATTGTTGGAAGAAAAGAAGATCACGAGTTTAAAGAAGTAGGATTGTTGCTCGATATGGTAATGATAGCACATACAAGTGATGGGAAAGAACGAACTATTGATGAATGGTCTTACGTGTTGCATGAGGCTGGATTCACTCGTTATACTATAAAACACATTCAAGCCTATCAATCTGTTATTGAAGTTTTTCCATGAATCTCGTTTATATAACTAATAAGTGTCCTGAATATGAAAGATATTCAAGATCAAAATCTGCTAATATGTTGTACTTGAAGAAGTATGTATGTATGTATGTTTGTTTTCTTATTTTCTATGTGTGTTGCAGTATGTAATAATAAAATAGTGGTTTGTGTGTTAAATCACACATTGGATCGAATTCAGGGGGGGGGGGGGTGAAGAAATAACTCCGTCACAAGCCTGAAATTATTATATTTGTTTCGAGCCCTTAAAGTTGGAATAATATAAATTTTTTAACAACATGAAACTTACTATATACATATAAGAACGGTTACATAGTAGGAGAAGGCAAACGGGCAAAAAGCTGCGCCGCTAGCCCCTTTTGTATTGCAAAGTCAATTCTAGTAAATACAACATTTATGGATCTAGGTGTCATAACATTACTGTTACATTACCACATGACTCTAGTAAGTAGCTCAACCCGCCTCAGGTGTCAAGAAACTCAATGTAATCAAACGCGAAGGGGATAAACACATGTTGATTTTCAATGCATGCTTTCTCGTGTTTTGTCATTTTGCACGATGCGGCTTTTAAAGCAGTCTGACCCACTGTAAAACCCCGACTACTCAACCCTACGAGAGGAGAAACCCGGTCAGATCAACGCATGCATGTTTTCCTCCAACCCATCCAAATACCAAAACTTCAGTTTGGTCTTACAAGCGCAAGCTTGGTGGTCTTGATTGTCTCTACTTTCTTGATCGGGCAGTTTGGTCTTAAAAGTCTTTGGCGACGACAGATAGAGTTGTTGGGTTTTATGACATAATTAACAATTAATTAACACGAGTACGCAGCGGAATTAAAGAACACATGTAGAACACTTTAATTAACAAGGATAAAAGATGATTACCTTTTAGCATGAAACGATACACCGTTTAAAGGTAACTGTTAACTCCGTCTTCTATATACGCGTATGTATAATAACCACACGCAAAACCTCCAAGATCTAAAGTAAGATCTCTCTAAGCTTCCACACACAATACGTTCTTAAGCAAACAATGAAGTATGCTAGTACTAATATGTTTTATAGTAAACAACACACGCAACCCCTAGAATCAATCACAACGCGAGCTAACACCACGGTGGTGGTGTACACGATCGCCAAACAAAACCTAAAGGGTTGTTTGGTTTAAGTCGACCGGCAAAGAAGACAAACCGAAAAACCTTTTGGGTTTGTGGGATCGGTTGAACACAAGGAGGAAGAGAGGGGATAGTATTAGGGATTTTTCACAAACACATACTCAACAAAGAACCTCAAGTCCCCTCCTATATACCTACACACTGTAGAACACACAAGCGCCCAAACCCTATTGGGGTTTGGGTTTCGGCCGACCAAAGAGAAGGGAGGAACCCTCACATTTCTTTTTTTCCCGATTCTGCATATTAGTCCTAAATGTTTAACTATTAAACATTAAACTAATATATTATTTAATCGTTAATACTAAAAAACACTAATTAAACATCTGTTTACGCATTAACGTGTGCGTCTCTTAGGCTCTAATAAATAAATTCGACATATATTTATTTACGATGTACATATTCCAACACTCCTACTTTGACATGAAAATAATTACAATAACATTGTTACGCGCTAGCAACACCCAATGCTCCCGAAATATTCGAGTATGGTTTCACAGGGCATGAACAAATGATTAATGAATTTACAATCCCTTTGTTTCCGATACCGTTGTTAAATTGGATATGGATCAATGTCATTTCATATTTAACGATTCTGTTTCTCGTATATATGATTAATCAAGATTGCCAAAAATCATGAGACATATCTACTGATGATTTTGGTTCTGCCACACATAGCATCTGATTAACCCTACGAGGGCCAGTGGTATCCCGCCCTTCTTTCAATAATTTGAAGGAACAAATTCTATAATGACTACAAGTACTAGTCATCATTGGCAAAACCATTATGACATAGCCCTTATTAGTTACCTTATTCAGGACAACTTAAATTATATCAAGAAGGAATATTCACATATGCTAAACCTACTTGCATCTCAAGTCTAAGGATTTATGTAAATAAAATCACGTACAAGATTCACTTGATGCCGTCGATCCATAAAGTGATATTCTTGTGGCGGGAAACCAATATTCATTTTATTATATGCATGTGAGTTGGTGGACTCATCCTAATATCTCTAATATCACCAATCATCATAATTGTCTACTTTAACATATTCCCATAACTTAATTGACAACGGATTAATTTAGAATAATACATTTATTATTCACGATTTAAACATGCAAATATAGGACATAATTTTATAATATAAAATAACAAAAATACCAACGTATCATTTATCATAAAATAAAATGTTTTTCATCCCTTATCCAAATACTAAAACACAGATCTACATGAAACTACTAGCAGGACGAAGCCCCATGCCCCTGGCATGTTGAGTAAGCTTTCTATTTGATAAAGCCTTTGTAAAAGGATCAGCTAGATTGTTATCTGTGTGAACTTTAAGTATCCTTATTTCGCCCAGTTCAACACACTCGCGAACATAATGATATCGTCTTTGATAGTGTCTGGCGCCTTTCTGAACTCCCGGTTCATTAGCATAATGAACTGCAGCTGAATTGTCGCAGTACATATTCAAAGGTTCATTTATCGTTGGTACAATACCAAGCCCTGAGATAAATTTCCTAATCCAAACAGCTTCCATGGCAGCTTCTGACGCAGCTATGTATTCAGATTCTGTAGCAGACATTGCAGTGGTACTTTGCTTGGAACTCTTCCAATCCACTGCGCCTCCATTCAAAACGAAAACATATCCTGTCTGAGACTTAGTGTCATCTCTATCAGTCTCGAATCCAGCATCGCAATAGCATTCAACTCTAAGTTCTGTGCTAGGATTTCCACCATAAACCAAGAACATATCTTTAGTATTTCTTAAATACTTAAGAATGTTTTTCACAGCAGTCCAGTGAGGTTCACCTGGATTCTGTTGAAATCGGCTTGTCATATTTTGCGCGAACGCAACATCAGGTCTAGTGCACCTAACCGCATACATGATGGACCCTACAGCCGAAGCATAAGGTACATTCTTCATGCGATTTACCTCTTTAGGCGTTTGAGCACCTTGTGATTTGTTCAAGTCAAGTCTTTCTTGCATGGGGATATGACCACGTTTGGAATTATCCATTTTATATCTCTTCAAGATCTTATCCATGTAAGCATTTTGACAAAGTCCAATTAATCGCTTTGATCTATCCCTATAGATTTTGATTCCAAGAATAAATGCTGCTTCCCCTAAATCTTTCATAGCAAAGCACTTTCCAAGATAATCTTTTACACTTTGTAAACTTAGAATGTGATTCCCCATGATGATTATGTCATCAACATACAAGATGAGGAATGTAACATTACTCCCACTAGCCTTTTGATATACACATGGCTCATCAAGATTTTGATCAAAACCAAACCTTTTGATTTCCTCATCAAATCTTTTATTCTAGCTTCTTGATGCTTGCTTAAGACCATAAATAGATCTTTAAAGCTTACATACTTTTCTGGGATGATTAGGATCAACAAAACCTTCAGGTTGTACCATATAAATGTCTTCATCAAGAAAACCATTTAAGAAGGCAGTTTTGACATCCATTTTCCATATCTCATAATCATACTACGCTGCTATAGATATGAGAATCCTAATAGCTCTAATGTCAGCGACGGGTGAGAACGTTTCTTCATAATCAACCCCGTAGAGTTGAGTATAACCCTTTGCTACAAGACGAGCTTTATAGGTGTGTATAATACCATCCATGTCAGTCTTTTTCTTAAAAATTCACTTACTTCCAACAGTCTTACAGCCAGGAGGAAGATCGACCAGGACCCATACCATATTGTCCATCATGGATTGTATTTCCGCATTCATAGCATCGATCCACTTATTAGATTTTGAATCTAACATTGCAGATTTATAGCTAGTGGGTTCATTTAGATCCCCTAGACTATGTTCCTCCGCCTCTACATTTAGACATAAGCGATTTGGAACTTGACGTGACCTTTCGAACCTACGAATCGGAATCTCTTCCTCTTGAGGTGGTTCGAAACCTTCAACCTTCATAGGAATTTCGCTAGTGATTTCAGTAGGTGACGTATCTTCATCTTGAATTTCTTCAAGATATATGGCCCTCCCACTGACTTCTTGAGTTATGAGATTTTTCTCAAAGAACTCATCATACCTCACAACAACTATTTTGTTTTTAAGTGGGAAGTAAAAATAGTAACCTATCGTTTCCTTTGGGTATCCTATAAAGATACACTTAACAGATCTTTGTTGGAGTTTGTCAGGTGTATCCCGCTTCACAAGCGCC
>BQNB010152811.1:0-15720 GCA_026074375.1 Tanacetum coccineum
ACTTTCCATTTTTAGTAACTTTCCATTTTTAGTAACTTTCCATTTTTAGTAACTTTCCATTTTTAGTAACTTTTCATTTTTAGTAACTTTCTATTTTTAGTAACTTTCCATTTTTAGTAACTTTCCATTTTTAGTAACTTTTCATAATTAGTAACTTTCCATAATTAGTAACTTTCCATAATTAGTAACTTTCCATAATTAGTAACTTTCTATTTTTAGTAACTTTCCATTTTTAGTAAGTTTCCAAAATTAGTAATATTCATCATTTGAGATTCTATTAAGTATTTTAAATAGATTAGGGACTTAATATGCCAACCTTACAAGCTTAGGGTTAAATATGACAACTTTCCATATTTTAGGGTTTAATATGCAAAATCAACAAATTTCAAGTCCTTATACTTTAAATATCAATTCAAGTCCTTAGGGTTAAAACAGACCCCATAGTTTCAGAAATTACAAAACAAGTCCTTATACTTTAAATATCAATTCGGCAATTCAATTAAATCCACAAAACCCTATTAAATGCACCTGGAAAAATCATCAAAACCCTAACCCTAATTTTATTTCTTTCCTTTTTCCTTATTTTTGAAATCGGCAAACAATGATAAATCCCCAATAATTATTCGAATTCATCCTAAATTTTTCCAACAATTTATCTGAGTCATATATGATATAAAAAACCTTAGAAAAATATAAAATCAATTTTACAAATATTATTTGTGCCGATTTCATAATTAGCTAAAAATTAGGGTTTCGAACATGTTTTAATTTATAAAATCAAAATAACATGCATGATAATTTTTCTCATGCATAGAACGAATTAATATGATGAAAATTGAGATACAAAAATACCTTTGATGATTCTTGATGATTTAATGAATTATTGAACCCGGTTGCTTAATTCGAACCCAAAACAAATACCACAATCGAACCAAGCACTTTACAATCTTCCCACTATTTTTCCCACAATCCTTGACCTTCAAATCACCTTAGAAAAATCGTGCAAGCCTTGGAAAAATTCGAATGCCACCTCTTTTAGATTTTAGGGTTTTCGGGATTTTTGGTTTTAAGGAATTAACAAATGAAAATTGTATAAAAGATATACCATGTGATTTGGCCGAGTTTAATGGGCTTTCAAAAGAGATATATCTGAATTTTAACTTTGCATAATTATTTTGGTTATTATCTTAATTTTATTCATTTAAATTGTATTATATAAATAATTAAATATACATAATTTCGGCTAATATATGTATATATAAATATTAATTATTTTTCTTGTATATCATAAGGTATTTTAAATCTTACATAAATTTTATAATTGTCATAAGTTGCATTTTTATAATTTCTAACATTTAAATGAATTTTATTTAAGCTTTTATGAAATTTTCTTGCATTAGGGGCATTACCGGAAAGATTGCCCCAAGATCAAGAACCAAAACCGTGGAAACAAAGCAAGTGTTCCTGATGCAAAAGGCAGAGCATATGCACTAGGAGGAGGTGACGTTAACCCAGGTTCCAACACTATCACGGGTACGTTCCTTCTCAGCAATCATCATGCTTATATGTTATTTGACTCTGGTGCCGATAAGAGTTTATATTTGGTTTTCAATAGTGTTTTATTATTAAGTAAGTCACCCTTGCTGAAAAGCTAGCGAACAGATTTTCCACCAATATTAATAGGCGTGTATTTGACTTTAGATTCAAGTTATAAAAAAGGGCATAATCTAAAGGTTTTGATGTATATAGAATTCCTAGTGAGAATGAAGTTTTTGACTATTTTGAGTTTCGTTTATATTCAAACTTTTTATAAAGGTGTTGCATACAGGTTTATGTGAACCGCTGCTTGCGTTGCCCGTTGTTAGTAAGTGTGTGTAAGTCACTTTCGTTAGGCGTTGTTAGTAAGTGTGTGTGCAAGCTTATGGCTTATGAGCCATAAGCCAAAACAAGTGAAACCTTTTGCATCGTTTCATTTCTTTACTAAGCTTATATGCTTGCTATAAAAGTTCATTTAAGCCCAATAAGCTTGCAATTCCTTACTGAACCCATTTGCAAAGCAAGCAAGCTATGAAAAGTTAATATAAACCACATGACCACATTTGCATCAGTTGTGGCTGGAATTCCTTATCTACTTTTTTTATAACAAGCAAGCTTATAAAAAGTTAATAAAAACCACATGAACCATTTGCATCAGTTGCATTCCTTACTGAACTTTTTTATAGCAACCATTTTCACACACTTACTTTTATATAGCAAGCTTGTTGGGTTTAAAAGACTTCAAGATGATTCTTAGAGTTACTACTGCTCAGGTATATATATTAGTGTTGTCAAGCATAACTTTGTACTGTTAGTAATACTAATGAAAATTATGCTAGTTGTAGTATATGGTAGTATAAAGTTACTACTGCTAGTTACTACTGTTAGTATATATTAATACTGTTAGTATAGAGTTACTTTCGGCTTTTCTAGTAGAAGTTAAGATGCTCGAGAATGTAGACTAAAAATTACTATGTAGTTACTAAAGCTTAGTATAAAAGTTATGTTTGCTAGTATATGTTAGTACTGCTAGAATAAATTTCTAAGTAGTTAATGTTGCTTGTGCTCAGTTACAACTGACTGAGTGTGCTTTACTGCTGCTTGATGGAATATAGTTGACAAGAGATGAGATCAAATATGAATTGAGAATAAGAATACTTACGAAGATAAGTATTAGTTATTTGTAAAGAAGATATGTATAACTTATTTGTTTAAAAGATTACGTTTGTTTATAGAAAAGATCTTGATAAGTTAGGAAAGTATTGTAAGCCTTATAGGACTCCTTGGTGTATAAAACGAGGTCCTAGGGCATAATGTTAGATGTAACATCTTTGTTATTCGGTAGCTTCAGGGTTTTGTAAACCTAAACTATTAAGAGTTTTCGTATTTCAAATTGAGGCTGGAAAGTTTGGTAATATGTTTGTTATTAATTTGGTGTTACTCGTTTTATAAATAATTTCTTCTTAGTATCTTTGACTCAGATTATGCTTTGTCTTTGATATTCATAATCAAAAGTTTCTACTTTAGTTGTCTTGGATATGTTTACTCAATACAACTAAGATTCATACAAGCTAAGCAAGAATCATATTCAAGTGGGATTCAACAAGTAGTTTCAAAGCTTGTTGTGAGAAACTTTGAATTAGAAGAAAACTATATAACATATCAAGAACTTTTTGTTTAAACATGGAGCAGGTTCTTCAACAATGTTACTGCTGCGAAAACTTCATCGTATCAATCCAGGAGAATTTGAGCTTTAGAAAATAAGGATTAGAATCAGTACTTCCTATGTATATTATAGCTCTTTGGAAGTATTAGTAAATGGAAGACTCACCCTTCACCAAAGAGAACTGTTGATGGTGTTGGAAGCAAAACATATGTCCTACAATTGAGAGAAGAAGTTAGCAGAGAATGATGTTAAAGGCATATGAGGTACACTGTTGGATGGCTATCTTCCAAATGACATAACTAAGTTTAATAACCTTAAAAATGTCGCCAAGTCTCTGAATGAAGCTTAGAGAAATGTTTTGGAGGTAATAAGGAGTCAAAGAAAAGCTCGAAGACACTTCTTAAAGCAACTGTATAAGAATTTCAAATGGATCAAGCTAAGATAGGACTGATCAAACCTATGATAAGCTTTAAAATCTTATCAGCCAGCTAGAGATTCTAGGTGAAACTACTTCTCGAGAAGATATGAATCAAAAGTGTCTAAGAAGTCTTCCATCAGAATAGAAGACTCATACCTTGATCTGGAGAAACAAACATGATTTAGACACCTTAAGCAGGATGACCATATACAACAATCTAAAGATTATGAACTGAAGTTAAGGTGATGGCCTTCAAGTACAAACCAAAATTTAACAGATTGTGCTTTGTATATTAATAACTCTAGCAGTTTCAATCAAGCTTTATGGTGTCCAACTCTGCGATATGATAGTATGAGTGATGCTGTGTTCATTCTTTCTTTGCAAACCATATTTCTAACAGTCCCATATTAAATGATGAGGACTTACACAGATTATTGTTGATGAATTAGAAGAGATGGATCTAAAGTAGAAGATGGACTTTGTTGGACATGAGAGCCAGAAGATTTATAAATAAGGCTAGAAGGAAGATTAATGCAAATGGCTTTGAGACCATAGGGTTTAACAAATCAAAGGTGGAATGCTATAACTGTCACAAAAAGGGTCATTTTGCAAGGGAGTGCAGGGCTCTAAGAGAGAACAAGAACATAGAACCTATAAGGAGGAATGTGATAGTAGAAACAACAGAGATAAAAGCTTTGGTGGTCCAGATGAACTGGATGTGACTGGAGTGATCCCGGCTAAAAAGATCCTACAAACTTTGCATTATGGCATATAACATCTTCAAGTTTCTTTCAAGCTCTAGATTCTGAGGTATCTACTTGTTCTAAGCAAGTTAAATATATGAAACTTCAAAGAACATTATGATAATCTGACAAAAGATTTTAATAAGTCTTAATTAAATGTAGGAGCTTATAAAACAGGTCTAGAATCTGTAGAGGCCAGACTAGATGTGTATAAAAGAATTTAAGGGTGTTTTAAAGAAGACAAAGACTTTAAAACTTGTAGTGTGTTAGTCTTCGGACATCTGGTCTAGAGAACGGCGAACATTAGGGAATCTGATACTTAGGTATTAGAGGAACTAGCTTGTCACGTGCCGGAAAACCTGTCAAGAAGGTTCTATTAATGAATCTATCTGATCACAGGTGCAGTATTCATACTGTAATCATTGATCCTCACGGAATCAGAGGTTAATGTAACCGACCAGATTGAGTATCGTCTATACTCGGTCCCTTCAAAATATAAAACCTTTGTGTGTTCACAAAATGTTTTTCTAGAACACATTAAGTGGATTTTACATAACAAAATGTTTTTGTTGGTGACTAAATTGTTCTATCATGGCGAATGACGACTCAAAGTTTCCGATGCAAGACACATGCTCATATCCATACCACAGTATCTGAAGTAATCAAGAAAGTTTTCATACAAGGCTTCCGCACAATCTCTGAGAATCAATGTCTTCTTCAAATTCTAAAAGTTACAATGATTGGAAGAAGAGACATCATCAAAGCTTTCAAAGATTCCAACAGATATGAGCATGTGAGACTAAAGATCAGCGTATGGCAAAGTCTAAGTGAAAGGAGATCACAAAGTAATTCAAAGAAGTAAAGCTTAAACAAGTCAAAGATCAAGATCAAGTCATCACATCAAATTCTGAAGATCATGATCAAGGTGTTAACGTTTGAATTACCAAAGCACAACAAGTGAAGTACCCCATCAACATCGAGCTAAAGAGACAAGGTCGAGTGAACTTCTCATGACCTCATCTAGGGGGAGATTGTTAGGTTCACATAAATGGATCCGAACAAAGAAGCTTCGGTCACTCGAAGATACAAGACAAAAGTCTAGCTCGAAAGACTATGTTATTTAATGTTTATTATGTATAAGGGCCAAGATGTAAAAAGCCCAAAAAGAAAGCCCTAAAAGGCAAATCCTTATTAGTATAAATACTCCTAGTTTAGTCAAAATTAGGTAAGCTACTTCATTTTATATTTTTCATCTTTTAGAGTTTGGTAGCCACTCTTTGTTTCATTTCAATCAAAAGTTATTCATTGTTTTAATCTTTGTGCCATTGATCGTGTGCTTAATCCATGGAATGATCTAGGGATCCTACACTAATGCTGTTAAGGCCTCAGCATGTTGGGTTTGGAGACCAAAGCAAAAAGTTTTAGACTATCTCTCCAGACATAATGGTGCATCAATGAACTTTAAAAGATTTGACTATATTAATGCATAAGGCAGATCTAAGTCAGTGATGGCTTGGGTCCCCAAAAGAAACTAATTTTTTTACCATTTTGTGCAGGGCAATCTACAGCAAGATTTGAAGGATAAAGGGGTGATTAATAGTGGATGCTCTAGGCACATAACAGGAAACAAATCCTATCTTACAGATTATGAAGAAATTGATGGAGGATTTGTTGCCTTTAGAGGTAATTCCAAAGGAGGGAAAATTACTGGGAAAGGTAAAATAAGAACTGGTAAATTAGATTTTGAAGATGTGTATTTTGTAAAGGAACTAAAGTTTAACCTCTTTAGTGTCTCACAAATGTATGACAAGAAGAATAGTGTTCTTTTTACTGATACTGAATGTGTTGTTCTGTCTCCAGACTTTAAACTAACTGATGAAAGTCATGTTTTTCTCAAAGTTCCTAGAAAGGATAACATGTATAGTGTTGATTTAAAGAATGTTGTTCCTTAAGGAGGTCTCACTTGTCTCTTTGTAAAAGCCACATCAAATGAATCTAATTTTTGGCATAGGAGGCGTGGACATGTAAATTTCAAAACAATGAATAAACTAGTAAGGGGAAACCTTGTAAGGGGTTTACCTTCAAAACTTTTCAAAATTAATCAAATCTGTGTTGCTTGTCAGAAGGGAAAACAACATAGAGCTTCTTGTAAGACCAAAATAGTCAGTTCAATTAGCCAACCATTACAAATGTTACATATGGATTTGTTTGGCCTAACATTTGTAAAGAGTTTAATGAAAAAGATGTACTGCCTAGTTGTCACAGATGACTTTAGTAGGTTTAGTTGGGTTTTCTTTTTAGCCACTAAGGATGAAACTAGTGAAATCCTTAAAACATTCATAACAGGCATAGAAAATTTAATAAACCTAAGGGTGAAAGTGATTAGATGTGACAATGAGACAGAATTTAAGAATAGGGTCATGAATCAGTTCTATGAATGGAAAGGTATTAAGAGGGAATTTAGTGTTGCTAGGACTCCACAACAAAATGGAGTAGCAGAAAGGAAAAATAGGATAATAATAGAGGCTGCTAAGACTATGCTAGCTGATTCAAAATTGCCAACAACTTTTTGGGCTAAAGCAGTTAATACTACTTGTTATATCCAAAATAGGGTGTTAGTTATCAAGCCTCACAACAAGACCCCTTATGACCTTTTTCTAGGTAGAAAACTTGCCTTAAGCTTCATAAGACCATTTGGATGTCATGTTACAATCCTTCATACCGTAGATCACCTAGGTAAATTTGATGGAAAGGCTAATGAAGGGTTCTTTGTAGGATACTCTTCCAATAGAAAAGCATTCAGAGTATTTAACATTAGAACTAGGATAGTATAAGAGAACCTGCATGTTCAATTCAGTGAGACTACACCAAATATTGCAGGAAGTGGACCTAATTGGCTTTTTGATATAGATGCACTAACAAAATCTATAAACTATAAGCCAGTTGTTATAGGGAATCAATTTGATGGTAATAGAGGTACAAAAGCATCTGATAATGTTGGTAAATCTAGAGTGGAGACAATACCTGGCAAAGATTACATACTGCTACCATTATGGCCTCAAGATCCACAATTCTCTTCTACTTCAAAGGATTCCCCTGATGCTAGATTTAAACCATTAGGGGAAGAGGAAAAGAAGGATGCTGAAGATTCAGAGAATAAAGATAGTAAGGTTCCAAGTACAGAGGAGCCAAGAGTTAATCAAGAGAAGGATGCAAATATCAACAACACTAACAATATTAATACTATTAGTCTAACTGTTAATGCTGCTGGCATAGAGGATAATGCTGTTGATGAAAATATAGTCTATGGATGTGCTGATGATCCAAATATGCCTAATTTAGAAGAAATTATGTATTCAGATGATGATGAAGATAATGATGCAAAGGTTGACATAAACAATTTAAATACATTTATGCCTATCAGTCCTATTCCAACTACCAGACTTCACAAGGATCATCCACTTAAACAAATCATTAGAGATATACATTCAGCACCTCAAACTAGAAGAATGACAAAGAGTGTGACTGAACATGGTATGTTTAGTTTAGTGCAATAGAGAATCAACCATAAAGACTTTCAGAATTGTCTGTTTGCATGTTTTTTAATCACAAGCAGAGCCCAAGAAGGTAATCCAAGCATTAAAAGATCCAAGTTGGATAGAAGCTATGCAAGAAGAGCTTCTGCAGTTAAAGTTACAACAGGTTTGGACCTTGGTGGATTTACCATATGGCAAAAGAGCCATTGGTACTAAATAGGTGTACAGGAACAAGAAAGATGAAAGAGGTATTGTGATCAGCAACAAGGCTAGATTGGTTGCTTAAGGGTATACACAAGAAAAAGGAATTGATTATGATGAGGTTTTTGTTCCAGTTGCCAAAATTGAAGTAATCAGGCTATTCTTAGCCTATGCCTCTTATAAAGACTTTGTGGTGTACCAGATGAATGTGAAGAGTGCTTTTCTATATGGAAAGATTGAAGAGGAGGTCTATGTTTGTCAACCCCCAGGTTTTGAAGACCCAGACTTCCCTGACAGAGTTTACAAAGTAGAAAAGGCTCTTTATGGTTTGCATCAAGCTCCCAGAGCTTGGTATGAAACCTTGTCTACTTATTTATTAGACAATAGATTTCAAAGAGGTCAAATAGATAAGACTTTATTCATTAAAAGGGTCAAGGTGATATTCTACTAGTTTAAGTATATGTAGATGATATCATTTTTGGATATACTAAGAAGGTTTTATGCAATGACTTTGAGAAGCTGATGCATAAGAAGTTTCAAATGAGTTTAATGGGTGAGCTTACATTCTTCTTAAGACTTCAAGTGACACAGACAGATGATGAGATTTCATCAGCCAAGACAAGTATGTGGATGAAATTTTGAAGAAGTTTGGTTTTTCAACTATAAAGACAGCAAGTACACCTATAGAAAGTTTAAAGCCTTTGATGAAGGATGAAAGTGCTGAAGATGTTAATGTTTAATTATATAGATTAATGATTGGATCATTGATGTATTTAACATCTTCAAGGCCTGATATAATGTTTGATGTATGTGCTTGCTCAAGATTTCAATTCACACCTGAAGTTTCACATCTTCATGCTGTGAAAAGAATCTTGAGATACTTGAAAGGTCAACCTAAATTAGGCCTTTGGTATCCTAAGGACTCACCATTTGACTTAGAAGCTTATACAGATAGTGACTATGCTGGTATAAGTTTAGACAGGAAATCCACAACATGAGGTTGTCAATTTCTTAGGAGTAGATTGATTTCATGGCAATGCAAGAAGCAAACTGTGGTGGTAAATTCTACAACTGAAGCATAATATGTAACTGCATCAAATTGCTGTGGATAGGTGTTATGGATCCAAAATCAATTGCTTAATTATGGATACAACTTTATGAACATCAAGATTTTCATTGATAATGAGAGTACTATATTCATTGTGAAGAATCTAGTTTTTCACTCAAAGACAAAGCATATTGAGATTAGGCATCACTTTATCAGAGATTCCAATGAGAAGAAGCTTATTCAGATGATCAAGATTCACACAGATCAGACTGTTGCAGATTTACACATAAAAATATTTGATGTTGGTAGATTTCAATATCTGATTGCAAGTATTAGAATGCTTAACCTCTGAAGTATTGGTTGAAGGGAGGTTAATTATGTCAATTTACAGTAGATTATTCACAAAAGATAGTTGAAATGGAATGCAATAACTGTTGAGAATGGAATTGAGGTTAAAACTGGTAACTCAAAAGTTAATGATGTTGGGCATTACTTAGTACTGTTAGGCATTACTTACTACTGCTGGGCAAAATTTAATACTGCTAGGCAAAAGTTAGTGCTGCTAGGCTACTTACTACTGCTAGGTTGTCGTTGGTGTTACAACTGCTGAGGGTATTGTAGGTCTATAAAATGGAAACTTCACGTGTAGGTTTCCTTTATTACCTATTTAAGCGCATACAATCACATCATATTCGTTATTAATCTTTCTAATACTCTCTCAACTACAAACCCAAACTCAATTTCATCACCGACTTCAACAATTATCATCAATAGAGGCTCTAAAATTTGCTAATTTACATAACATGGTTACTTACTTGGACAAATCTACAGAGAATGCTGATTTTGATGAGATAGTTGACTTTCTGAATGCTAACCCAATACAATATTCCTTAACTGTAAGTCCAACTATCTATGTGTCCTATTTTGAGCAGTTTTGGTCTACTGTAAAGACCAAAACAGTCAATAATGAAACACAAATACGTGCCAAAGTTGATGGCAAGACTATAGTAATAACAGAATCATCTATGAGGAAAGATCTTCACTTTAATGATGAGGATGGTATTGCTTGTCTAACCAATACTGAAATTTTTGAAAACCTTCAATTGATGGGATATGAGAATCTTTATGATAAACTTACTTTTTATAAATCTTATTTTTCCCTCAATGGAAGTATCTTATACATACCATCTTATAATGTTTAAGTTCTAAATCAACTGCTTGGAATGAATTTGGTACCAATATTGCATCTGCAGTTATATGTTTGGCTAAGAAACAAAAGTTTGATTTTTCTAAATTGATTTTTGATGGTATGTTGAGAAACTTGGATCATAATTCTAAAAAGTTTTTAATGTATCTAAGGTTTTTACAACTGTTTTTGAACAATCAAATTGAAAATCTTACAGAAGTTTTTAAGGATGAATATGATACACCTTCTCATACTAAAAAGGTTTTTGTAAACATGAGAAGGCAAGGAAAAGATTTTTCAAGGAATGTGACACGATTGTTTGCTACTATGTTGATACAATCACAAGCAGTGGAGGGTGAAGGTTCAGGATAACCCACTGAACCCCAACACACACCTACTACTGCTTTACCATCTCATGTTGAACCAATCCCTACTATTGCATCATCATCACACCCCAAAAAGACCTAAAAATGTAGGAAAGCTAAAAGAAAGGCCATTGAGATATCTTAATCTAGTGGACCTACTACCCTTGTAGCAGATGAGACTGTCCATGAAGAGAGGGGAGACAGTATAGAAAGGGCTGCCACTACTGCTATTAGCTTAGATGTAGAGCAGGGCAGTGGTAACATTATTAGGACCCAATCCATGGTAACACTTAATGAGCCTATTCCTCAAGGAACTGGTTCAGGTAGTGGTCCCAGGCGCCAAGATACCATATTAGGAGACAGACCTGCTCAAACTAGGTTTGAGAGTTTATCTAAATAGTCCAATGATCCAACTCTCTCAAGAGTTAACACACTTAGAAGTGGGGAGGATGATATGAAACTAAACGAATTGATAGAAATTTGTACAAAATTGTCTAAAAGAGTTCTTGCCTTGGAAAATATAAAGACTGCTCAGGATTTGGAAATTACTAATCTAAAGAAGAGAGTCAAGAAGTTGGAAAAGAAGAAAAAGTTAAGAACTCCACAACTCAAGAGGAGGTTATTCAAAGTCAGGATAGAGTCTTCTGTTGAAAAGAGTTTGGGTGATCAGGAGGATGCATCTAAACAGGGGAGGAATGAAATTGACTAAGATGAAGGGATTTCATAGTTTTAAAAGGATACAGAGACTCAGGGGAGGTATGGTCATGATACTGAAATTAATACTGCTAGTACATCAATTACTACTGCCAGTATTAATATTACTACTGCTGAACCTGTTATTACTGCCAGTGCACCAATTGCTACTGCTGGTGTATCTGTTAGTACTGCTGAACCAAAGTACTCCTCCAACAACAACTTTTATTAAAGATGAAGATCTCATAATTGCTCAAAACCTTATGAAGAGCAAAGGAACAAACCACCTACCAAAACAGAACAAAGAAAGAAATTATGTACCAACATGAAGCATATGGCATGATACAAGGATAAAGATTTCAAGGGTAAAAGCTTTGATGCAATTAAGCAAATGTTTGACAAAGCTTACAAACAGGTAAATGATTTTGTTCCTATGGATACTGAAAGTAGTAAAAAGAAAGCAGTTAGTAAGAAAAGAGCAGGTAAAAGGCTTAGTAAAGAAAGTGTCAAGATACAGAAGATAGAGGATGATGCTGAGAAGGCAGAGCTTAAAGCTTGTTTGGAGATAGTTCCAGGTGATGATAGTGCTGTCAATATTGAATCTTTAGCTACAAAATATCCAATAGTTGACTGGAAGACACACATTCTAGCAGAAGACAAGATGTATTATCAGATCATCAGGGCTGATGGAAGTACTAAATATTACAAGATATTCAGTGCAATGCTTAATGATTTTGACTAACAAGATGTGTTAGATCTATACAGGTTGGTAAAGGAAAGATTTGAGTCAACAAGCCCAAAAGGATATGACAGATTACTTTGGGGAGATCTCATCACTTTATTTGAACTAAGTGAGGAAGATGAAATCTGGAAAGCTCAATAGGACTACACATTGATAAGCTGGAGGTTATATGATTCATGTGGAGTACATTTATTATTGATGGATATTAGAATTACAATTCACATGCTGGTAGAAAAGAAATATCCTCTTACACAAGAAATGCTTTCAAGAATATTGAGTAGGAGGCTAGAAGTTGATCATGAATGTGAAATGGCATTTGAGCTCCTCAAATTTATCAAGTCATAGTACAAGAAGTAGAAAAATGTTTGGATACATCCTCTTGAGGTTCAAGAAGATTTTATTTAAGAAACTTGAAGATTAATATAATGAATATCAAGTTTAGGGGAGGATTGTTAGGAATAAAATGATTCTTAACTATTACTATTGCTGGTTCAAGTTACAACTGCTGGTTGGAGTTACTGCTGCTGCTCAAGATTGAAGAAAAAGTTCTAAGTCATTACTACTGCTAGTGTAATATTAGTACTGCCAGTGCAAAATGTTACTACTGCTAGAAGAGTTTATGCTGTTACACTTAGTTAGTACTGTTAGTCTGTTTTAGTACTGCTAAAGAGATATGTATAAGATATTTTAGGAAAATATATGTATGAGTAGAAAACGAGTTGTAAGCCCATTAGGGTTCCTTGGTGTATAAAAGGAGACCCTAGGGCATGTAGTTCATATATCTCATTCTTCATATTTAGTCATATATAGCTTCAAGGTTTTGTATAACCCTAACACTATCAAGAGTGTTCGTATTAATATATTAAGGCTTAAAGTTTAGTATTATACAATCTTGTTTGTTACTGTTTTATTACATATTCTTTTTAGTATCATAGACTAGATTCCACATAGTCTTTGATATATTCAATCAAAGTTTCTACCATAGTTGTCTTGGATTCATTCAATACAACTAAGCCTTTTTCAAGCTAAGCAAGATCTATTCAGGTGGGATTAGCATATTTTATTATCAATTAACTAACATTACGAACTCTTTGCTCATTATAGACTTTAATCGAAAGTTTACGTAAGTTTAACTTACAAAAGTCAAACTTTGTAGTAGACTTTTTACCCCAAAAATACCAAAACTTGACTCGGCCATAAAACGTTCATTATTAAGAGTTACGTGACGATCCACCTAGCGAAACGGAGCTTAAGGCGAACACTATCACTTATGCTAGGTAGCTAGTACTAGATAGTTACTACGCAAGTGTCATATACTACTGCTAGTGAAAATTAGTACTGCAAATGAAGATTGAAGAAAACTTTCTAATTAGTTAAATGTTCTTGTAAACAGTTAGAGCAGCTGGTAACAAAATCCTTGCTATCAATTATGTTTTTTTTTTTTTGTGTAAAAGTTATAATTGCTTAAGGATTACAACTGTTGGAAGAGTTTATGCTGACAGAGAAGAGATCAAAGACTTATCAGAGAAAAGATAAAGATTGCTTATGTGATAAGTATGAGATATTTTTGTAAAAGATACGTATAAGTTATTTGTTTAGAAGATCATGATAACTTAGGAAAATATTGTAAGCCGGTTCGGACTCCTTGGTGTATAAAAGGAGGTCCTAGGGCATAGAATTAGATATATAAAAATCGTTTGTTTTTTATATTGATATAGCTTCAAGGTTTTGTAACCCTAACACTATTAATAGTGTTCGTATTATATTGAGGCTGAAAGTTTGGTAAACTGTTTGTTATTGATCTTATTCATTATTGTTTCATTGAAATTCTTCTTAGTATCATTGACTAGATTCCACATAGTCTTTGATATTCACAATCAAAGTTTCTATCATAGTTGTTTTGAATTTATTCAATACAACTTAGCCTTATACAAGCTAAGGCAAGGTCATCTATTGGGATCAACACATTGCCTAATGACAATGGTGGTTCTTTTGACGATGGGGGCAACTTTTTTTTCGACAGCATGTATTTTTTTAAAGTATGATTTGCTTGTACTACTTATAAATCGAGATGCGGTAAATACTAAAAACTTAATAGCCAGTTTTTTAAAGTGTTAACCTCGGTAGCATGGTTCTTACCTGCTAGTGAAAAATTAACCATGATTTTACAAACTTTAGACTCAGCATACTCTACCAATCAAACACTTTTCATGATTTCAAAAGGAAGGAAATTAGCATATTGTCAGGTGGTTGATCAAAGTCCATGGTATTGCTGACTCCTCAGTTCCATGTACAGCAATTCGACTTCTGCTATGTGGTTAAAGATCTTGATGATGCGGGTGCAGCAATTTGGTTACTCAAGCTCACTACAGACTTGATCACTGTCTGAGTTCATAGGCCAAGTAATCGAAAGCATCATCTTCTTGTTCATAATTTTCAGAAACATAAATATATATTCAAAATGTATATGCGGATAAGTAATATTTCATAGGAAACCACACATACCATCAACACTTTTTTGCCTGCAATGGTTCAACATATTTATAGTGTGGTTCCTATACACCCTTTTGGTAAAAATCTTTGGTGATGTTAAACATGTTCAACATGGTTATACCTCCAACTTTGAGAAGTAATCGACCTGAAAGGAAAAAAATTATCCAGTTTGTTGATAAAATATAATGCCTAAAAACATTAATAATATTTTTTCACATCTTTACGTTTTGATAATCACGAAATATAAAAACGTTCAACGTAAAATTAAACGTAAACAAGTATTTAGTAGTAAATTCTTATTTCATCAATTACATCACTTAAAGGTATGTATAAATAAATGCTTAATGTATTTTATGATCAAAGGAAATTTTTATTCAACCTCAAACTTTTATAAAATGTTGTAAACATTTTTAATAAACATCACAAAACATTTTCTACATTTAAAAGATATGTTTTATTCAAAATAAACATTTTGAATTTCAAATTTTTGAACCTAAAATGGCTAGACAAAGTCTAGTAAACACCTCCCCTGTATAAGACAAAAAGAGGAGCGTCTGAAAATGGGCGGCACCCTTAAATACATGGGCGGCCCTCTTAATTACAAGGGGGCTGGCATCCTATTTAAGGGGACCAGCCATAGACTCTGCTCCTCCAGTTTTCCCTATAAATACTGGACTATTCCCCAACATTTTTCTCACCTTTTGCACTCATTCTTTCTGTTCTAAAACATCCCACACATCTCTCTAAATCCTTTGATCACTTAACTTATTATAAGTTTGTTTAAAATGTGATCCAATCATCTATCCATTGAAGTGCAAAAGAAGAACTTTCGTTATCATTAAGATATGAAGTTATGTAGGCTACTTAGGGCATTCGTGACATGTCTTACATTCACAATGTATAGATCGAGTTCATGTATTCCAAACTTGTGTAATTGCTTGATCATGGTGATCATGGTATGTATTGTAGTTAGATCATGGTGATCTTACCAAGTAGTGTTAGATAGTGGTGAAGTGAAGTTGTGAAGTTGTGAAGTCGTGAACAAGTCGTGAAGTCGTGTTGTGATAGATTGGTTCTAGCTAAGATTAGAACT